>NQII01007144.1:0-19526 GCA_002778355.1 Clitarchus hookeri | reverse complement strand
AAGAGGGCAGTACCGCTGGGTCCTCTAGTAGTCATAGCGACTAGAGGCTTTGTGCGCAGAGCCGCGATTATGTGCTTGCGATAAGAGAGCCATCCATCACCGCAGCGCTGGGGATAATGGCCTCCCACAGAAACAATGCCCGGCTGGATACCCCCTTTCCCTACTCCACTTGCCACTTGTTCCCCTTTCCCCTTCTTCCAGGGGTTGTTTTCAACCCCCCTCGAGCCGAGCAGGGGAAAGCCCTCGCCATCTGCCCCNCATGGACAGAGGGAGCGGTGTTGTGAGTAGGGAAAATAAGAGGGCAGTACCGCTGGGTCCTCTAGTAGTCATAGCGACTAGAGGCTTTGTGCGCAGAGCCGCGATTATGTGCTTGCGATAAGAGAGCCATCCATCACCGCAGCGCTGGGGATAATGGCCTCCCACAGAAACAATGCCCGGCTGGATACCCCCTTTCCCTACTCCACTTGCCACTTGTTCCCCCCTTTCCCCTTCTTCCAGGGGTTGTTTTCAACCCCCCTCGAGCCGAGCAGGGGAAAGCCCTCGCCATCTGCCCCGCGCCTAGCGACGCCACAAACTGCCTCAGCACTTCCCAGTGTTTACTGACTCCAGCCTTCTTGCCTCTGCTTGTGTGGCCAGAAATTTATTTTAGATTATACAACTTGGATCCTGAAATTATACGAAATCTTGCATGAATACACATAACAACGAAACAGAAGGAATACCGTCAATAACATACGAATTCGGCTTCTTATTACAACGCAGTCACTAACGGTTAACGCCTCATTACAACCAACAATAACCAATATAATTAAAATCGCATTCTCAATAAAATGAAATAAATATTACGCGACGCAGTTTACGAATCTCAGAGATAGGCGACACTACCAGTGTGTGTGTACACGGTTACACATACTCACAATCACCACTCACGACCCACAACAGTAGAACTGTTTTGATACACATTCCCTGTTCATAAATAGCGTAAATGTATACAAATGTATGACATTTTAATATTGCACAGAGATTTACACCATACAAAGATGATAAAGGACGGCCAGTTGTAGCCGATTCCAAGGCGACACGCGATGTATGCTCTCTGCAGCAGCTGGTAGGAATTGTGTCAAGGCGTACGTGCATTAACAACTACACACAAACACACGCTACTACACAAAGCTACACACGAGTTCGCGAGCTAGCTGATGTCGCCACTACCACGACATTTGATTCTCTTCTATCCCTTGGCCTCTAACAATAACATATTTTCTTGTGCTCTTGAGAGGCGACCGCAATCAGACGTGTTGGAGGAACAGTTTTGTCTCCTGCCTTGCATAGCGCGATGCTGGTTGCAAACCAGCTGCACCCATAACTCATTTCATTTCATCCTGCACCAACCACACAAGAGGTGGTTGCTGCAGGATGATAGCGAAATTTGTCAGTCAGCGAAGATAAGACGTCTTATCTTCGCTAACTGGCAAAAAAACAAACATTCTATTTTAACCTGGCCCAACCCAGTAAAGAATTAAATATTTTTATCCTCCGCGACCGTCGTACAGATTTTCCCAACGCCCTCTACGCTCATCATTGGTTGGTTTGCTGTTCCCTAACATCTATACCCTCCCTCTTGGGGGCGGGTTCATGGTTACAATTGCGACCATGGCACTAGACGATCCTGCTTAACCCGCGATCCAAGCGTCCTTTTTAACCCAATAACTGCGACGTAAGGCTTATAGGACTTGCCCTGAGACGCATCCCATGCTCCTACCTGCTCGGCTACTAACATGCATGTAGGAGGGCTTACAGAACTGCGAAAAGTGATCATGCTGGAGTGGCAAGATTTGGGGTCCAGCAGGTTAAAAAAAAAAGCCTAGGTTACAAGCGTTGCCAGGTGATGAAGTAAAATGTCATACTCAGGAATGTAATTTTCATTTATNAAAAAAAAGCCTAGGTTACAAGCGTTGCCAGGTGATGAAGTAAAATGTCATACTCAGGAATGTAATTTTCATTTATTCTTATAGCAGTTTATTAAATGAAAAATTACTTCGGGCATACGCCATTGCAGAGATATGTCCGAAGTAATTATTCATGAAATAGTTTACTTCCATTGCAGTTACAGTATACTTGTTTCTCCCTTGGTATTTGTTTGTCAAGTTGTCACACATTAATCCAACAAAATTTTCATTATGCCCAATATTTCAATTACTAAGTAGCAGATACTAAATTTAGATTTAAGAAAAATGCTTATAATTATGGGTATATAATTCTTTATAACTTCATCTACATGGCAATAAAAACAAATGAAGGGCTGCAAGCAAAATTTCAAAATACGTTTTCTCAACAAAATTAAATTTCAGAAAGTTAATGGTTTGTGAAATAAACACGGAATATTTTAATCTAATGCTTTTACTGATAATTTTCTATTTTACAAAATATTAATTGTATTTCGAATTCTTTATTTAAGTTATACGACATTTCAAAAAGTACTTTCTGGAATGGCGATGGTTTTACTACCAATAATGCACTTTCATTTGCAGCTGAAGGGGTAATGTATTTGAATACAAATTTTTTTTTTAAATTTCACTCCACTATTAAGCATTAATGAACCATATGGAAAAAATGCAAATAATAAAACTTAAATGTAAAGAAAGGTTGAAGTTTTTTTTTAAAACTTGCCTGACTGGAAATATTTTCGAATAGTAAATAATTTATAAATAGTAAAGTAGTGATCAGAGTACCGGTAATGTTACTAAAAATGTATACTTTAATTATTAGTTAATTACGTTGCTAATGAAAACTGGGTTCTCACCAACAGTCGTGGACAAATTTGGTGGAACCATAACGACGTAATACTATGAAAATAGGCAATAACTCGGAATTGTTTTCATTATTTTAAAAATTCCAAAGCAGCTAACACGCATTTGTGTAAAAAGATACCAATATTCGTCTCACGCAAGAAGTAAGCAAAGAACTCATCGTCAAACTTCAGTTTTCCGTAGGGAAATTTTTTTATTGCAGAGCATTAAAAAATACTTCCCGGCACAGAAAAAAAAAAGGATAATTAAATCCGTCGGTCGGTTCAGATTCCTTGGAAGAGGAGTCGGGTGGCAGAAAAACCACGGAGGAAGAGAGAGAACGGGGCAGCGATAACGCCAAAGCAGCGAGATGGACCCGCGAGGGCAGCGCAGGGCAGGTCCCTGGGCGGCGATAGGGGCGCGCGCGCGCATGATCAGCACGGAGGGGTGGGCCTTATCGCACCCCCGCACATAAACACCGCAGGCAATCCTCGGCACAGATATCCCCCTCTCGCACACCCCCGGGGCCACAAACAACTCCGGCGGCCTCGCCGCGGGCCCGCAAACACTCCAGCCCGCGCCCGCGCGCGTCCTTCATGAATACAAATTTAAAATTATAATTATTTTTTTATCCCGGAGTGCCGGCGGCAATCTGAATTTCAAATATAGACGGTAACAAAACAAGGAGTTTGTTGTGGGAGGGGGGAGGAAGACGGAGATGGTGTTGCGTGCTGCGTGACAAGCTTCCGCAGGGGCGACAAATCTCTCCCCCTCCCGTGCGCATCTCACTCGCCTCACCGCAGGTGGCGTCTGGAAATATGCACGCGCAGCATTCACCTGGGACACTGACCTGTAATTTTCTGTCCTCTTTACATTATATATATGGACTACATATATATGTAGTCCATATATAGTCCATATATNGACCTGTAATTTTCTGTCCTCTTTACATTATATATATGGACTACATATATATGTAGTCCATATATAGTCCATATATATATGTAGTCCGTATATAGTCCATATATGTAGTCCATATATATATATGTAGTTCATTCACGGTTACTTCCAACTTTTCTGAAGCCCTACTAAAGTTCTACTTTCAAGATATCGCTCTGCTTCATGCAAACAAAGCTTAAACAATAATAGAAAATTACACCAAATAGGACAACGCACTACCTTCGTGCGCACTCAGTGTAACAATATTTCTCACAAGAACTATTTATTTTCGAGCATTGCCAACAAACCTTTTTTCTCGCTGTTTTTATTCATATTAATTCTCAATTGAATATTCTAATTTATGGCTAGTATATAAGTAAAAGTTAAATTAAAAATTTATTTATTTTAACACAAGTGTAAAACGCTTATGAGTCATGGCATATTCAGGAAACAACCAAAAACTTCGTACATGGGGTGATTTATCAGGGTTTGATTCCAAAAGTGTGAAGAAACCGCGAATAGACTACAGTCTATTCACGGTTTTTTCACACTTTTTAAATTAAACCTTTGGAAAAAAATCACCTAATGTACGACGTGTTTGGTTGTTTCCTAATTATGTTATGTATCAATTGCGGGGTTTATTTGTACTGACATAAAATAACATACAAGTACCTCATTTTCTGTTAAAATCAAATTTTATTTATATTTTGTTTATACCTTATAATATTACATTTATAATAAATATGAATAAAAACAATGAGAAGATAGGTGTGTTGGTGATGCCCAGTAAGAAATAGCTCTTGTGCGAAATATTATTACACTGAGTGCGCACGAATGCGGTGTGTTGTCCCTGGGGTGTAGTATTCTAGAGACGGGGGGATATTCTGGAAGTAGAACTTTAGCAGGGTTACAGAAAAGTTGGAAGTCAGCGTGAATGGACTGAAACGACATTTACTGCATAACCATCTTCGCGAAGCGAGGCGGTATTCTGTATAACACAATATCGTCATGGCGGTCTTTGGAATGCCCCGTGACTGTCTTTATGTGAAGACAGGCCAACTTTGGTCGAATTCCGTTACCTCTGCAATGCGCAAACAAATTGTTCCGTTACCTGTATAGATGCGCCTCTGTGTACATCGTACGCTATTCTACTTCCAGCCAATATCGTGCATCAACTGTATGTGGTCTGGAGAACAAATGCTTTGTGCACTGACGCCATGTAGGTGCGAATTTCTAGCCGGATCGTGCAACAAGTTAGGTTAAAGAGTTAAAATATCTTCAATACTGCCATTAATTAGTATAGGTGCATGTATAGAAGATATGTTTGTGTGATTTTCAGTATGGTTAATTTGCGTTACGTATGTAACGTACATTAAATTATTTAAGTACGTAAAGTAAGGTTAAGGATGCGAAGTATGTTTATATACACAGCAGTCTTCATCATCATTTTCTAACAGTAATGAAATAGCGCACGGTTGTTGATCTGTTTTTTTTTTTGCACTCGAGAATGTTATTATATCCTGTTCATGGTAAACTGAGCACTTTTGAAAGCCCTGCTCATGATATACTTGTATACTCATTGTGTTCTTCCACCATATGTAAAATGAGCACTGCTGTGGGCCTGATCATGTTGTTCTTGCGTCGGTCATGTTAAAATGTGTATTTATTATTAGAATAATTTAGCTTTTAAAAATTTGTTATTCCTACACTTATGAGCTTTAAAAAAATCAGAAAGAAAATAAAATAATAACAGTTATTATGAATTATTAGCTACCACTTTTAATTCACCTGTAAGACATGTAACTACTTTACCTTAGTCGTTACAAACCTTACTGGGCGCATGCCACCAGTGTGTCTGTTGAAAAATATTTACAGGTTGGGGCAGTGACAATTTTCAAAGGTTGATTTCAAAAGTGCTCAATCAACCGTGAACTGTCTATAATAACATAATAACATCGAAGGAGCTTCCTAGCAGCTGCATTAATGCAGGCAACGGAACACAAGTAATGTGTCTTTGTAAACTATACAGGAAAGAAAGTGGCGAACGCATTGAGGTGCAAACACACTACAGAGAAGAAAAACAAAACTGCAAAATTAAATGCCTCGAAAAGGATATTAGATTATATTACGTTTCCGCACAAATATGCGGTGTCTGGAATACGTTTAAAAATATATATTATATATTTTTGCCAGTGATACATTTTAACGCAATCACTGGTTTGGTGCTGCCATATTGTGACGGTTAAACTGAATTAGAGCCGTATAAAAACTTGCTTCTTTTATTTAAAAAATTTTACTGGGAAATATATACAGAAATAAATACAATCTTACGATTGAAAATTTACTAACTTATATTACCGTAATGCATGGCACAAGACACCCTGTAATAACCGAGGAAGATANCTTACGATTGAAAATTTACTAACTTATATTACCGTAATGCATGGCACAAGACACCCTGTAATAACCGAGGAAGATATAACTCAGCAAGCAGATTGTGAATTTCAGAACAGAGCTTGCAGCGTTGCCAAAAATATGTAACACAGCAAAGATAGCAATAAGGAGATGTGTTACAGAATACCACACAGAGACCATTATGAGTAAGTGTGGTCTGCAGTGGCAGCTGCAGAAGAAGTCGTAGGTTACAAAATGAGTCGTAGAATGACAGTTGAACAGCTCGGGTGAAATCCAAGTCCTGCGACGACTACCACGAGCGTAGAGTGAATATGGAGTACAGCGGTCTCGCTGGCTGCGCAGAGTCTTCGTGTCCCAACATTGAACTGCTTTTCTACCAACACAACTATCGTAAACTACTTGGACTGGGTTTGAGGTTAGAACACTATCCACGTAAACAAATACTATGAGATGTTTGTGTTTTATTGAAACCAACTGTTCGTCTGTGTCGTCATCGTTGTGTTGTCCTTGGTTTTTTCAGGTCTTTCCGTTTGATAGTTTGTTCTGGAATTATATTTTTGGTTTTTCTATTATGTTAAAATCTGACAAATTTCTTCGTGGGATTTATTATACGTTTTATGTATATATTTTGACTACAGCTACGTTTGGCTCGTTTTTCATGTTTGTTTCATGTCTCAGACTTGGTTATCTGTGACGACATATGTAGTGTAACAATGGAGTATGTTCAAAACATTTTACTTAATCACGAAGATGCTTGCATTCTTGCATGAGTATATATGTAAGCAAGCTAAATTTACGGAGTTGGAGCCCCTGGTATTCCAGGGACGCTGTTTTCTATTCTCTGCAAAGCCANATGTAAGCAAGCTAAATTTACGGAGTTGGAGCCCCTGGTATTCCAGGGACGCTGTTTTCTATTCTCTGCAAAGCCACGCTAACCTCCTAGCCATGTGAGAGGAGTCCATGTTTCTGACTCCGGTTATGAGTGAATGTGCAGTTACGTAACCTACTTTCTGAAGGAAAGAGAGGTTTGTGAGATAACTTTTATGTCTTCCTGGCTCTTATGTGTGNGAGTTACGTAACCTACTTTCTGAAGGAAAGAGAGGTTTGTGAGATAACTTTTATGTCTTCCTGGCTCTTATGTGTGTCTGTGTGCATGTTTCTTTTGAACCCGTAAACCGAATAATACCAAATATGTAACTCATAATACTGTCTTTAGTAGGGACACCCGACTTTTAAAGTTTACGACCATGCCAGATAATTATTTTCGAAATTATAGACATTAAAAATTTTGTGTACTATTTCATATCCCAGAAATTATGAAAACCATTTGCACCAGATTTTTTATTTTGGCCATTCACACTATCATTATTAAATTCAGAAACTCAGGTCTCCATCAGTCCACCATTTTAGAAGCTACACTACCCTATCAATAAAGATTTTGTGTCATGAGCCGCAGTCTACCTATAGTGTAGTGAAACTTTGACTTGAATACTAACAATTTTAACAATATTTTATGCACAACAATTACCCTACTTCCATTTGTAAAACTCTGCATATAAAGGAGTTATTTTAAGTAAAAATCATTATTTGACACGAATACGAATCTACTATGCAAACGTCTCCATATCTCGAGAACAACTCACCCGATTTACACCAAATCTATAACATGAATAGTGCTACGAAATATCGCCTAACCTCACATATTTTTAGTTCGAATATATTATTTATTTTGAAATTGCAGCACTACGAATATTTTATATTATTATTCCGTATCTTCAGAAAATTTGGAACTATTTTATCCAAACGTGGTATGATAGCTACATCCTTCGCAAACTTTGAATATATTAACTCTCAGCCTCTTTCGTTCTTCGTCTTGTAAAATGTATATACTATGTTTCGGAAACAAAATCAGAAGGCCATATGAGTAATGCTGTGGTAAGCAATTTAAACTTGGAGGAATTATTATTTTTAGGTTGGTTTANAAATCAGAAGGCCATATGAGTAATGCTGTGGTAAGCAATTTAAACTTGGAGGAATTATTATTTTTAGGTTGGTTTACCTTAGCGAGCTATCAAGTCTACTTTAACAAAACTTAATAAATGTGCAGAAATTATTGCTACAATTAAGATCGATTNCCTTAGCGAGCTATCAAGTCTACTTTAACAAAACTTAATAAATGTGCAGAAATTATTGCTACAATTAAGATCGATTATTCGTAGTTTCTTTTGCAGGTCATAGCGCCTTAATAACTTATTTACACTCATCGTAAAAAAAGTAGTTCCACGAGCAAGTGTTAAATTGCAATCATCAGTCATCAAGAACAAGAAATTATTACAACTTGAGACTTGTTTCCGCAATATTTATTGCGCTTCACATACATNTCATCAGTCATCAAGAACAAGAAATTATTACAACTTGAGACTTGTTTCCGCAATATTTATTGCGCTTCACATACATCTCTTAGTATGATGTCGAGACGTCATGTTTGCAAACACATTCCGCCAGGCATCGCGGCATTGAGTCGCATAGGTCCTCAATGGTGTCCTGTTATAATCCATCTCGTGCAGCTAAAATATTTTCTCGCTGTCCCTGCAGATTTTGCGCCAGTGATATGGAGTCGTGACAGAGCGAGTAGCAGCATCCCACACATTTACAATTGGGGATATATATGGATCCGGTGATGCTGCTGGTCATAACATAGTCTTCCAGGCTTCAAAGCACGCTCTCTTGAAACGACAGCGGTACGAGGACGAGCATTGTCCTGTTGGCGTAAAGCACAGGTGTGGGCGTTCACAAACGGCAGGACTATCGGTGGCAGGACCTCGCGAACANGGCGTTCACAAACGGCAGGACTATCGGTGGCAGGACCTCGCGAACAAACCGCGAGTGTCTCAAGTATCCTGGCACTCACCAGGGGCGTCACTGCTCGCTGAAAGTCCTCAGTCGAGGTGATCGGGGCCACTCCGCGCATGTCTGACAAGCAGTCCGTTCTCTCTCGGTGGTGACCCGCCATATCCTTTGTGTCGCGCTTGCCTTCCTCTATCCACTGGCTCCAACAGCGTTCTGCGGTAATATCCGCATGACTGGCATGGCGCGCAATACAGCTGAATGCAAATCCCTCTTCCCGCAGCCTTACGGTTCAAAACCCTCTCGAACTCATCCACGTGTTAAAAGTGCTGTAGAACTCCTCTCCATGGCATACTACACATTGAAGGGGCGCCGCACAACAGCAATAGTCAAAATGGAAAGAGTTTTTTTTCCCCTATATATTGTAATATCCGTAGTGCTGCAATTTCGAAATAAATCATACACTGATGAGCCAAAAAAACTGGTACACCTGCCTAATATCGTGTAGGGCATCTACGAGCACGCAGAAATGCCACAAGACGACGTGGCATGGACTCTACTAATGTCTGAATTTATGCACGAGGCATTTCACACCATGAATCCTGCAGGGTAGTCCACAAATCCATACGAGTGCGAGGCGGTGGAGATCACTTCTGAATAGCACGTTGCAAGGCATCCCAGATATGCTCAATAATGTCCATGTCTGGTGATTTAGGCGACCAATGGAAGTGTCTAAAGTCAGAAGAGTGTTACTGGAGCCACTCGGTAGCAACTCTCGACGTGTGGGGTGTCGCATTGTCCTGCTGGAATTGTCCACGTCCGTCGGAATGCACAAGGGACATGAATGGGTGCAGGTGATCAGACAGGATGCTTACGTATTTGTCACCTGTCAGAGACGTATCAGGGGTCCCATTTCATGCCAACTGCACACACCCCATACCATGACAGAGCCTCCACCAGCTTGAACATGTAAGGTGTTGACATTTGTTGACATGTAGGGTCCATGGATTCATGAGGATGTCTCCATACCCGTACACGTCCATCCGCCCGATACAATTGGAAACGAGACTCGCCAGACCAGGCAACGCGTTTCCAGTCATCAACAGTCCAATGGCGGTGTTGGCGGGCCCAGGCGAGGCGTAAAGCTTTGTGTCGTGCAGTCAAAAAAGGTACATGAGTGGGCCTTCGGCTCCGAAAGCCCATATCAATGATGGTCCGTTGAATAGTTCGCACGCTGGCACTTGTTGATGCCCCAGAATTGAAATCTGCGCCAATTTGAGAAAGGATTGCACGTCTGTCACGTTTAATGATTATCGTCAGTCGTCGTTTGTCCCATTCGTTCACGATAATTTTCCGGTCGCAGCGATGTCGAATATTTGATGTTTTATAGGATTCCCGATATTCACGGTACACTCGTGAAATGGTCGTACGTGAAAATCCACATTTTATCGCTACCTCGGAGATACTATATCCCACCTCTCGTGCACCGACTATAACACCACGTTCAAACTAACTTAAATCTTGATAACCGGACATTGTAGCAGCAGTAACCGATCTAGCAACTTTGCCAGACGCATGTTGTCTTATATAGGTGCTGCCGACCGCATCGCGTTACTCTGATTGGTTCCATACCTCTGTTATTTGCATACGCACGCCTATACCAGTTTATTTTGGCTCTCCAGTGTATATTTGAACAAAAATTGTATGAGGTTAGGCGATCTATCGTAGCACTATTCATGTTCTTTATTTGATGGAAATCGGGTGAGTAGTTCTCGTTATATGGAGACGTTTACATAGTAGATTCGTATTCGTGTCAAATAATGCCTTTCACTGAGAATAACTCCTCTATATGCAGAGCTATACGAACGAAAGTAGGGTAATTGTTGTGCATAAAATATTGTTAAAATTGTTAGTATTGAAGTTAAAGCTCCACTACACAATAGATAAATTCTCCTTAAATTTACGGACACGTTGCTTTTCAAAAACAGACTTATCGTAAATTTCACAGAATCACGGAACATTTCCGTTAATTATCTCGTTAGTTTTCTGTACTTCCTGTTTTTGTAACCGCACACCTACATTCTTCTTCTACCATTGCAGGCATAATTGTGGTATTTGATGTAACGACTTAAGCAACTTGTCTATTAAAGTTTNAGAGCTATACGAACGAAAGTAGGGTAATTGTTGTGCATAAAATATTGTTAAAATTGTTAGTATTGAAGTTAAAGCTTCACTACACTATAGATAAATTCTCCTTAAATTTACGGACACGTTGCTTTTCAAAAACAGACTTATCGTAAATTTCGCAGAATCACGGAACATTTCCGTGAATTATCTCGTTAGTTTTCTGTACTTCCTGTTTTTGTAACCGCACACCTGCATTCTTCTTCTACCATTGCAGGCATAATTGTGGTATTTGATGTAACGACTTAAGCAACTTGTCTATTAAAGTTTNACATTCTTCTTCTACCATTGCAGGCATAATTGTGGTATTTGATGTAACGACTTAAGCAACTTGTCTATTAAAGTTTGTGTAGTTTAAGTGTTTTAAATGTAACAGTCGCCTGATGCTATATTTTATTTTTGGAGGAATAAGTCTAAGCGGCGTCGATATCGTGACTGCCACAGAAACTAATTTTCTGGTTACAGTGGCGAATAAAGCTTCGTGTAGAATTGACATTACCGGGACCTGAAGCGAGTAGGAGACTTTCCGTATATTTATTTACGGAGCCATCTCCGTTTTTCGTCTTTACGGATTGTGTTTCCGTATACTTACTGTACATTTCCGTAGAAAAGTCCGTAAATACACGGAAATTTTTAACAGTGTGTTGAAAAGTCTTCTGAGGAAAGGACGGGACCTAAGTGCGTTTCAGAACTGAGCCACATACACCTACAAGGCTGGGAATTCATGCAAGGTGCATACATCACTACAGAGAGGGATTGGGCAGCCACATAGAAAAATAAAATATTTTTTTTATCTGTGAACCGTCAGTAACTAATGTTGCTGTTTATGTAATATACTGCTACGCTATTAATGTTAATGTAACATTAAGAATTTTTGCAATAACATTACCTCCTTCCTGTTCCGTCAAAATTAAAATGGTATGTGTGTTGCGGCAAAACGTATTTTGTGTTGAATTGATGTTAATNCTCCTTCCTGTTCCGTCAAAATTAAAATGGTATGTGTGTTGCGGCAAAACGTATTTTGTGTTGAATTGATGTTAATATTTGTGTTAAAAATTTTCTTGCATTTTCTTTACTTAAAAAAAACATTTTTTTAAAACTGAAATGTACAGTTTAAGCACGGCAACTTTCTAGCAAATCATGGAGGGGTTTCGTGAAATTTACTGAAAGTCCGCTATTGAAAAAGCAACGTGTACCTAGTTTTACAGAGTCTCCTAGATAATTTTTTTCCCAGTTTTTTTTTCCCAGGATTGACAGAATATTTGTAACAGTGCGTCTGGAGTCTAACAATAAGCATGTGCGAAGGGGTTGGGGCTAAACCATAGTGCGCTGCAGAGGAGACNCTCCTTACTGTTCCGTCAAAATTAAAATGGTATGTGTGTTGCGGCAAAACGTATTTTGTGTTGAATTGATGTTAATGTTTGTGTTAAAAATTTTCTTGCATTTTCTTTACTTAAAAAAAACATTTTTTAAAAACTGAAATGTACAGTTTAAGCACGGCAACTTTCTAGCAAATCATGGAGGGGTTTCGTGATATTTACTGAAAGTCCGCTATTGAAAAAGCAACGTGTACCTAGTTTTACAGAGTCTCCTAGATAATGTTTTTACCAGTTTTTTTTTCCCAGGATTGACAGAATATTTTTTACAGTGCGTCTGGAGTCTAACAATAAGCATGTGCGAAGGGGTTGGGGCTAAACCATAGTGCGCTGCAGAGGAGACCGCAGACGGAGCTGAACTCGCTGGCGGGAGCTGACGAGAGTTGCTGTCGCGGTGTATCTGTACCAGCCCTGCAGGCTGCCTACATTCATCTCCGCTGCTCGCCGTCAGCCCGTGAACTGGGGCACGCTCTCGCTACGCCGCTTTCATTCGCCTTGACTGACTCGCAGCCAGCAGCAAAGAAACTTTTAACTTCTCACCTTATTACTAACCGCTTCTCTTCTCCCTTCAAGTCGGGCACAAAAGCGCTGCCTTTATTCTTATTGCACGAAATACTTCAGCATTCTTTACAGCTCTTCTCGTTTCGCATTTCATCACCAGCACTTGCAGAACTTTTTGTCTTCGAGGCAGTCGTCTAGCTGGACCTTGTACTGCATTGCAGCATGCTCGAAATACGCCTACGTTTTACGAAACTAATTAATATCTCTATAATACGTTTACCTAAGAAAAGAAAACACTGATATTTCTAATAACCATACGTGTTATTAATATTATTTCGGGACCCTTCAACATGGTTAAAAACTGCTTTTACAAACTACTGCATCTTAACACACACTTCTTGGACACTAGCGTAACCACGATTGAAAACTGACCAAAACGTTACATTTCTATGTTGATGGCGCTTGCGTTTCACTTTGGACGCATAACCAACTTTTATGATGTTAGTAATATTTTTTCCGATTTCTTTCAAATTTTAGCCATGTTGATTAATGCATGTTCAAGCACAAATAATTAATTAATGGGCAATTATGCGCAAACACACAGCAATACGAAATAGGCATCAAGGCAGTCACATACGCACGTCGTCAAACGTTTCAATAAACTTTAAATTCTTACAATATAAAAAAAGTATTGTTCTTTTTTTGACTTGGTTGTAATGCAAGGTGTAATGAAACTACTGTAATGAAAGTTTCCATTTCTCGTTTCGTATTTAACGCGTCTCTGTTTTTAGCTTGATAATTTAAAAGGTGTATTTTTACCACAATGATTTTTTAGGCAACACACTTCCGTGAGAGAAAAATTTAGTTTTTTTTTAACTCGGAGCACAACTTTATTTTTATTCCTAGGCACCGCCTGTTTAATGCTGCATGTATTAATGCGGCATGCAATTCCAATGCCTTGATCTTAGAGGCAGTCAGACAGCAGAATCGGCTTGTCAATATCACATTTAATACAGAAGCGAATTTACCTTTTATGCAAACCTAGACAAATAAATTTATTTCCGCTCTCTTTCTTTAACAATGAGCACTAATAAAACCATACTTAACTAATTATTGTCAAAGTAATAGGCCTAGAGCACATGCATATCGATCTCAGTCATATTCTGGCTGAGTGTGTTTAAAGTCGGATTTGTTTGTAACATTATGTGCATAGTCTGTCGTTACTACGAAAGGAGAATGGAAACTTGCGACTGGCGAGAATGATATAATTAGATTTGATCTTGTGCTTTTCACTGATGGGATGGGATATCGCGTGTAACGTGTTAAGATACAGTAACTTTTAAAATCCAAGTTTAAAAAGTCCATCAAAATTGTTATTTAATTATATGTACAGGAATATGAATTGGTTGAAAATTTCCAATTTCTATTTCGTTCATCCCAATAATCATTTCCGTGCAAAAATTTTCGTCCCTATAAATCTTACTATACAGGCAGCGAAGTATTTTTTCCTAGACCTTAATACCTCCCTGCCTTAATCCCTTTCTCGTGCTTCTGGACATCAGAATTGCAAAACGGGCTTCGTACAGGCAAGTCCAATATGCAAGGGACGTCAAGAGTCATAATATCCTTTTTTTTTCTTCGTAAAAATGAATTATTTATAATATAGAAACTGTATCAATAAAGCTGGTATTATTGCTTCGCCATCCAAGAGTTTCTGATTTCATACTTCCCATCTGAGAAGGAGCTTCTTGGCACTGCAGTTTTGAAGTTTCTGTCCAAGAAAAAAAAACGCGTCTCGTGTGTTATCCCGGAAGGTGGGGAGGAATGCGACGTGTACGGGAAGTAAAGAAAACTTGGAGAGAAAACGATTCAAGATATTTATGTGTGTTGGGGGTTGTCGTCCATAACTGTGGGAAGCGGGCCAACTGCACATGCTCGCCTGCACACGCGACCGGGGAACAACAACCGCGACGTGAGACATTCTACTCGCAAGCGAACTCTGCTACTCGCTGTTTCAAAACTGATACGAACGGTTTCCGGGCACGAAACTACGCGAAACCCATCTCACTGGAAAAGGAACATTTAATTTGCAAATAAAGAAACGAGATGTAGTGCAACGTAATGGTTTAACTCTTTCAGGCACATATACAAATGTAATTTTAGAATTTTTAGATGACAATTTTTTTGTTTGGAATTGTACTATAATCAGCATTAAACTATGTGTCGGAACCAATAAAATTCGTTTATTCATTGGCAGCAGATGTTTATATGTCTACGAAATATGGCCTCAACGACGAATGATGTCTCCCTTCATGCGAGGAACTTCTCTTATACGATGTTGGTATCTGCTGTGTACAGTTTACCTCATTACACACCCTTAAAGTACAAGGTTCAATATATAGAGCACCATCAACGAAACGGTTAATAAATAGATGTATACGAAATAAAAGTAAGTGGTGACGAAAATTTTAACTCTAAAAGAGCGAAATAATGTTTTTACGTGTGTTAAGGTGCATGTGATTTAAACAGTTCAAATACTGTTCAACTGAAGCGCATAGGGATAAACACATGGCACACACACACGCAAACACGCGCACGCGTACACACACACATATACATAACGCACACACACATATATATATATATATATATATATATATACATACACATTTTCTCCAGTGCTTGAATAACATAGCAGACACAGTCCAAGGGCCACCTCAAGAGCAAATTTTTTTCCTGCTTGATTTTGAAGATATTTTGTGGTTTCGCGACAAGACTGATGAATATTGATAAAAAATACCATATCATTTGAAGAATAACATGCATTAAGGGATTTTTTTTTTTAGCATAAATGAGAATTATTTTAATTGAAATATTGACTCGTAAAAACTTCTAAAAAAAATTATTTTGGCACAAGCATTGGTTTTAACAAAATCAATTATGTGACATGTTGGAATTTCTTCGAAATACAAAACTCGGGTCTTATGCGGTAAGGGTTTTAAGTTAAGTTTTTTTAAACTCTAAGTATTATCTTTAAAAAAAAAAGAGTTTAAATTTAAATGCAGGAGTACCGCAGAACAAATTTCCAAGAAATATTATTCATGAAATTTTAATTATAAGACCAATAATTTTTAGCTGTAGCCTAACTTTTCAATTTTGGTTGTATTTTAAGTTTGTACGAAAAAATATATGTGCCCTAAATTTGGAAGTCTTAAAGCTCGTTACTTTCTTTTTGAGAATTTATTTTCCTCTACTATCATCCTTTTTCAGACTGTTATTTCATTACAAAGAAAAAAAATTTAATGCGTTAAAAATGCAGAAAATAATTCTAATTCCTGAGCGCTCTCAATGGCAAAACATTGCAGCTTTCAGTATTAACCATACTGGAATATTCTAATGTACATATTAATGGCATCTTTAACACAACGATTTCCAGCAGGGGTGTTGGAAACTTTTTCGTTAAGAGGAGAACAGGCAAGTTCTTTTACAGAATTTGGCTACAAAAAACGTCCCTTCTTAAACTGTTATTTGGGTGTCAATTATTTCAGTGTTTACACGAGTACACTGTTTTCTATTCACACATATTTTAATACAAAATATATTTCATTCTAATATAAAACATCACTATATAACATTACTAAAGATGTCCGTTTTTAGTAAATGTACATAAAGTTAGAAACTCATTTTTTTTTGTTGTGGCGTCCCCCTCTAAAGTATTTGGCAACCCTAGTGTTGCTGTGAAGGGGGCAAATGCCCCCTCCCGTTTTGCCAACCCTTTCCGATGGTTTCAACATGATTGTAGTTGACATCATTTGTCCTAGTGTGAATAAGTGTGTACGAGTAAAGTCATTAGATTTTTTGTGGTTTTGCCAATGAGACAATTATGAAATTTTTACAAGCTAATTTCAGTAGTTTCAGTGAATACCTATGTATTGTACAAGATAAGCTTATCAGTGAGATATATAATACTGTAGTAAGACAACCGTACTTTGAGTATCTGAACCGTACGAAAAGGTGCAATGGTAACACAACTGACACACATCCGGAAAGCCTGGCTTCGATCCTCTGTCCAACCAACCTGATTTTGGTTTTCCACTCCTTTCTGAAATCGCTCTTGGCGAATCCTGGGATAGTTTCCTTCNTTCGATCCTCTGTCCAACCAACCTGATTTTGGTTTTCCACTCCTTTCTGAAATCGCTCTTGGCGAATCCTGGGATAGTTTCCTTCTATATGACATGACCGATTTATTCTCCGATTTTGTTCACCCTAGTTACTGTCGACCTAGTTACTGTCGACGAGAAAATAAGCCACAAAAATACATGTGCATGTTACAATTGAAACACAAATTTCCAGAGATTTCAACCTTGTCTAGCGTTCGCAGTGAGTGAATGAGGTAGCCAACTTTAGTCGATGTTTACTTTTCAGGCAAGCCTTGAAAGATGGGAAAAGAAAGTAGGCTAAAGATTTTCGACTCCTGTAATTTCATTCTACTTTGCTCAGTGACAGTTGTGAAAAATAAACCCTCCTTTCTTCTCTCATTTTAATAACGCCTCAATAAAATTTTGAAATTTAATTGATTGGTGTGGTCCCTCGCATAGGTACTCTATTCCCGACTGGGAAATTGAATAAAGCAAACACTTTTTAAACCTAAAACGATAAACATAAAATCGGATTTCTGCGGGGAAAAAAAATGGAAGTCTACAGTTAAAAATTAAATTTAATTTCGAAAGTACTAGAATTCACTTTATTTTTAATGGAGAAAATCAAGCAAAATAAACAGTTCATATGTTTAAAAGTTATCAGAAAATTGACAAAATATGGTTTTGCTAAAAACCTAAAATAAAATTAAAAGCGCTTAAAACAGAAAATATAATATACGTAATTTCTTGCTGAACGTGAACCAGTTTTGCCCTCGGAACCTAACGTTTTATTCTGGGCTGCTGTTAGTAGTGTTTAATGCGAGCAGAGTTGAATGGGTTTGGTCCCCGCGCGCGGGAAGTAGTTAGCGGCGTGCGCAGTGGCGCGAAGTGTGGCGAGACGCGGAGGGATGAATGAGNGCTGCGGCACTGCTAGGGGAGAGAGAGAGAGAGCGAGTGTGAGAGGGAACAAGTGGGAGAGAAAACGAGCAAGGCTGGCTCCGATAGACAGAGAGGACGAGAGCTCAGTGAGAAAGCATGAACGAGAGCGAGTGTGAAAGAGAACGAGAGATCATGAACGAGAGAGAGAGAGAAACAGATTGGGAGAGCAAGGCTGGCTATGGTACGTAGAGCGAGAGAGAGGGGGAGAGAGAGNCGAGAGAGAGAGAGAAACAGATTGGGAGAGCAAGGCTGGCTATGGTACGTAGAGCGAGAGAGAGGGGGAGAGAGAGTTTGTGCGAGAGAGCATGAACTAAAGAGAGCGAGTGTGAGAAAACGAGAGAGCGAGAGAGAGGTAGAGTAAGACTGGCTGCGACACACAAAGCGAGAGACAGAGAGAGAGAGAGGGAGAGAGAGAGCCTATGTGAGAGAACATGAACGATATAGTAAATTCTTTATCTCTTCAAACTTTCCTAAAGCCCTGCTAAGTTCTACAAGGCCTTACTAACACAACAATTTTATCACTTTTTTGGTTATAATTAATTATAAATTAAACGTAATTTTTAGATAAAATATAAGTAAAAGTTAAATTTAACATTAAATAAGATACTTTTATGTCAAAAAAAGAATTAAATGCTTGTGAAACATGAGATATTCAGAAAACAAACAAACACGTCGTATATGGGGTGAATTTTCAGAGATTTGATTCGAAAAGTGTGACGGCACCACGAATAGACTATAGAAAGCGAGTGTGAGAGAGATAGAGGGAGATGGAGTGAAAGCGAGAGAGAAAGATAAATAGAGAGAGAGTGAGAGAGAGAAGGGGCAACAGTGAGTGAAACCCGCGTCGCTGATTGCACCCGCGTCACACGAGGTGTGTTCGCTTGACGGTTATTTCCGCTACTTCTCGCGCCAACAATACGAGGGAAAAAAAGGGTGTTCTATTGGCAGAAATTCCCCAGGGAAGGTAAAAGAGTTAGAATTTTTGCACTCCGTAAGGACGTAATTCTCAACTAATCTAACCACTGCAGTAATTATAAATATATTTTTTTTAACGACTGTTATGCCCAATATTTATTTTGAATTCGCTAATAATTTATTTCTAAAATTTTCTGCTATTTTAGGTTTGTTTTTCACAACGTACTTAAGAATACAGAGGCGAAACGGTTTGTTTTTTCCACGAACTCCAGCCGCACACGCCAGCAAAATGGCGTCAATGGCGCTAGTCGGCAGCGCAGCCAATAGACAGCCTCTCTCAGCATGCAGTACTCAGTCAGACACTAGGTCCGGTCCTAGAGACTCGCGCAGCCAATTAGAGAATGGGTATTCCCACGTACAAAGAACCAACGAGTCATTTTGTTTCTGTGAACTTACATACTCTGTGAACGAATCCTAGAAGT
>NQII01007143.1:35402-98973 GCA_002778355.1 Clitarchus hookeri | reverse complement strand
ACATTACTTTTTTTTTTTTTGCACATTTAGATATTATTTTATGTTTTCCTGGCATGTTAGTAACTTCATTAAAAATAAAAAATTATTTATAAAAACATCTATAATTGCTTTTAGCATGAAAATAATGATTTCAATTAACTTTTTTTTCGAAATTTGTAGGAATCGAAATTTTATTTCAACACAACGCTAGGTTTCAGCTCAAGTGCTTCTTGTCGTCACAATAGTGTTATGTTGCAATTTGTTCGAAATCCGACAACTTTTTTGCTCCTCGGTGACTTAGAATTTTTAAAGTCAATCTAAAGTCTATCTCCAAAGTTAACATTAAAATGCAAGAGAAGCGCATAACAAATTCCAACGAAATATTCATGGCATTCTTACTAATTAACAATTATTTTGAGCTGTACCCTGACGTTTTGTTTCTTTTTTGAAATTTGAATAACAAGTAAGATACAAACAAAAAAAAATCATGTAACTAGTTTTATTCGTTTCTGAAGAAAACAATTTTTCTCCGGTGTCATTTTTTTTCTACCTAACGGAAAAGTATTCAAGTTAATATTCTAAACAATACAGAAACAATACGCCCGTAAAATACTTAATCAATGTTTTTGAAGATAATAGGTAAGCTCTATTGTGGCTTAAGTTTGCTTGTGACGCCATCTTGCGGCGAGCCAAATAACGTATGTCAACTATCCCTTACTAATCCCCCCTCCTCCTTGCGTCGTATTGACGCGTGTTTTCGACTCTTGGAGGAGAGATTGCTATCGATATTAGATATGCATTGCTTGCTGCTCGCTGCAAGATGGCGCCATGGGGAAACGTTTAAGTTATTGCAGAGCTACCTTTTGTCGGGCCACGAAACTTCNTGCAGAGCTACCTTTTGTCGGGCCACGAAACTTCGATAAAAAAAAAAATTGGAAAATGGGGAGGTGGGGGCGGGGAGGCTGTTTCTCTTACTGCATCGTTCCTTTTGTAGTGCTGTCTATAGTCGCAGATGTTAGTCAGTCCCATCACGAGTGAGAAAAACCACAATGGTGTTACCAAAAACATCTGAACGTAAATGTGTTGCAACTACAGAATCAGAAAAATCCCCATCCGTTAATCACTTTGAATGAAACCCGTGTGCCATAGCGCTGCAGGATGATGAAGGCAGTAATGAGGATATCTGGTAAGAGCGAGATATAGCCAGTCTCGCGAAAGAGTGCATTTTTTTGACACTTATGAGGGCAGTCCTGTTTACATGGATACAGCGGTGTCTTCCCCCGCCACAGATGACGTTGACGCAAATAAATTCAGCTACAACTGTCAACTTGCTCAGTATGTCAACAGAAAAAATACTTTGTCATGGAAATAACTGTGTACAAGACTGCATGCCGTTTACGGTTAATTGATCACTTTTAAAATCAACCGTTGAAAAATGTGACTGCTCCTAACTGCATGTATTTTAACGGGCACACCGAGTGACATATGCGCCAGTCAAGTTGAAAACGATGGAGGGAAAGTAGTTCCATGTCTTAATGTTGAATTAAAATTGTTAGGCAAACATTTCTCACTACTGAAAACTTATTTATTTTACTTTGTTTTTTTTTCTTTGTGCATATAATTTTAAGAACGAGCACATTTCTAAAATATTTACTTTTATAATTTTTTTACAATTTCACTTAACCGACGCATAAATAAAGTGATGTGGCACGTGGCGATGTAAATTTTACAGGCGGTGGAAAAATACACAGTGTGCGTAGAAGTAGATCTAACGCAGGGCTTTCAAAAGTGCTCAGTTGACCGTGCATAGATGTNGAAAAATACACAGTGTGCGTAGAAGTAGATCTAACGCAGGGCTTTCAAAAGTGCTCAGTTGACCGTGCATAGATGTTACCTCCAGAACTGTTGAAAAAAATGCACTCTTCCGTGGGACAGGCTATAGACAGCTTCACGTCCACGCTGATGGAAACTGGTGATGGTCATTACGTGATGTTTGCCGTCCCCTTCTTCCAAAGAGGTGGTGCCAGAAATTGAATTCAAATCCTCGAGAGAGGTTACATTCACTTCACTGAGGTAGTCCATCTATTGTTAATTTTTTTAATGAATAAAACATTAACAAAAATGCTTTCACAAATTTGTCAGCCAGCTGGGACATGATTCGAAATAAATAAAAATGATAATCATTTATATTTTTTTTAACGTATTTTGATGACAACGGATTATCAGCTTGCGCATAGGCTGCTCACGTTTATCAGATAACTTGCAAGTTCGGCGTTTGACAAACGTGTCCGCTCCTAACTGCAAACGTTAGAACGGATACACTTGGTTATACATATTCTAAGAAGTTTGCAGCGANGCTCCTAACTGCAAACGTTAGAACGGATACACTTGGTTATACATATTCTAAGAAGTTTGCAGCGAGTTTGTGTCCTCTTCATTTTATGTTTACACATTCAAGACTTGACATAATATAGTTTTGTTCTTAACTATTTCACTCGATCGACGTGTGTNGAGTTTGTGTCCTCTTCATTTTATGTTTACACATTCAAGACTTGACATAATATAGTTTTGTTCTTAACTATTTCACTATTTCACTATTTCACTATTTCACTCGATCGACGTGTGAATAATGTGATTAGGTTCAAGGCAATATTAATTTTACAAATGGCGGATGGATACAAAATTAGCAGGGAAGTAGATCCAAAGCAGGGCTTTTAAAAGTGCTGTGTTAAATACGACCAGTCTTTGAAATAATGGCAGACATAGTGATAAATTTACCCAAAAACTTTTAATTTCGTTTTTTTTTTTTTGTTTTCTTTAACGCTCATGTGGTACCTTGGCGAATCCTAACTAATATTATAAAGGCGAAAGTGTGTTTGTTTGTTTGTTTGTTTGTCAGTTTCTTCTTCTTTCACGTCGCAACAGAGCAACGGATCGACGTGATTTATTCTGAAATAATCACTCCAAATAGCATTCATGATTCAAAAGATTCTATTCAAATTAATTGTCTTTATAACCTTATTTCGTTTCCAGCAGTCAGTTCGCCATTTTGAAGGTTCGTGATGTCGGAAACGGTAATTTTTTTTATACGAACGATTCTGATTGGCTGAGCCCATCGAACACCAAAAAAATTTTCAGAACCCTTCCTATTTTCAAAATGTTTGATGAAAACTAGAACCATCCAACTTTTACCAACATGATGGCGATAATGCCGTTCTGGTGACGTCAGAACCACCTAACTTTATTTGAAGAAGTTTGACGGGAAAATTTGACGGTGTGAAATGGCATTTAAAAGTGTAGGACCCACCGTGTCATTTGGCTTCTGTGTATTAGCGTAGAAAAAGGACCTGAACTGATGGTCGACGACAATGTCTGCTACCTGTCGACCGTACTGTGCGTCGTGCATGTGTCTGTCTGCCTTTCCCTCAGTGTGCAAGGCGAGACATTAAACAATATGTTGCAGTCGAGCCATTACCGCAGAGCCTCTAGGGGCGGGGGTGGGGATTATTGCCACCGCTGACGCAATATGAGAACAAAACGATGCCCGGTGTTTACGATCCACTCCGCTTTGCAGTTTTACAATCGTCGGTAGCCGCAGAGCTTTCTTTCGCTCACGGGAAGCAGGAGTCAGCGAAGTTAGGTCCTGCGGTGCGAGTGTGTAGCTTTCGTAACGGGAATGGGACTCGCGTTAAGACCGCCTCTCACCTTACCTTGTGTCGTCTCTGTACGTGAAATTTAATTACGGAATTGTATGTCTGTATTAACGTATGTTTATATTTCCGTATTTTTGTGTGCAAGTTTAAATTTCACAACAAGGTGGCTGATAGTACACTAGTGAAATTATATATATTTATTCTTTCTAACGTACCAGAAAATGTGTAGTACAAGACGTTCGAATTTGACAACGTTGTCAATGGTAATGCAGGGAATATAAGATAACCTAATATTGCAGTGAGCTTTACAGAAGTTACAGAGAAAGTACTTAAAATAATACACAGCTGACCATTAAAATTGCAGCCCCCTGAAGGACTCCGCACTGAGGAAATGCGTAGAGCAGGGTAGGAAAATGGAGTGATTAGTTGTTCAGCCGAGTGGCGCAGCATGTGCGCCAATTGCGAAATGATAAACGGTATACACACTGTACGTGGAGGTCTGGGAGTCGTTGATTGGTAGTGGCGTCATGTTTCTCCGTTTTTTTTNTAAACGGTATACACACTGTACGTGGAGGTCTGGGAGTCGTTGATTGGTAGTGGCGTCATGTTTCTCCGTTTTTTTTGAGTGCACAGACGGGGTATGAATATAGCGTTGAAGAACACGATAACCATACGAAAAGTTTCCGCCATTAACCACGAGAGAATCGTGGCCTATTGGGATTATGGATTATCCTACCTCTAAATTGGTTCTCGTGTTGGAATAAATGCAACCNCGAGAGAATCGTGGCCTATTGGGATTATGGATTATCCTACCTCTAAATTGGTTCTCGTGTTGGAATAAATGCAACCATAGTGAAGCAGATATAGGGTTGGGTGGGTCTAGGAGGGACGGGCTGAGCGACGTACATGAAGTGAATGGCCCCGTCGCACCAACGAGCACGACGACAGACATCTGATGTGCACGGCGATTATGGACCATGCAGCCACATTAAACACCCTCGCTCAGGGTTTCAGGCCACGCAGCCACATTAAACACTCTCGCTCAGGGGTTCAGGCCGCGCAGCCACATTAAACACCCTCGCTCAGGGTTTCAGGCCATGCAGCCACATTAAACACCCTCGCTCAGGGGTTCAGGCATGTTGCGCATCAGTCTGTCTGCGCGTGCGCAGCATAATGACGTGTCCAGATGCCGATTACTGCGGCTGCCTGTGACTGCTCACCACAGGTGCCTGCAGCTGCTGTGGTGCGTGGAACGTCAGGTCTGGGTGAACGGATAGCATGCCATCGTCTACGACGAATCCCGCTTCTGCTTGCGGAACCGCGATGCTCACATGCGTGTCTGATGGCACCGCGGCACACACCTTGCCGAGTCCTGCATTGTGCTCAGCCACATCGGCCCAGCACCTGAAGTTGTGATGAGGGCTGCCATCGGATTCCAGAACCGCTCACGCCTAGTCCGCATCGCTGGTACACTGTCCAGCAACTGGTAAAGCCGTATTACACGTAGCACGTTACAGTGATGCTTTATGATTTCGTTTTGCAAAGATGATCGTGTAATATGCCAAAATCACCACTGCCCGTATCAGAAAGAACTTGTCAACTTGAAGTGCGAATATAAAACGTGTTTGATATTTGCTGACCGGACATCTTCCGATTTCGGCGTGGTGCGATGCCGTGTAATCGGCTTTCTGCGCTGTCAACTTTAAAATTGCTGCTCCGCGCATGCGCCAGCCAGCCTTAGTCTGAACGAACCACTGGATTGCCATTTTCTCAACAGATTGCGTGGACGTTTGTACTTTGATACTGTTCCCAGAGGTTGTTTGTTATATCTTGCTGTTTATTACCCGTGTTGCGGTGCATCATGGAAGAATAAGAAACTACAGCAAACCATTTTTGGCAGAAGTGATTGAAATGTACGAAACAATGCCATGTTTGCATAAAGTTAAAAGTGATGAATACTTGGATAGTTTGCAGAAAGAGGAAGCTTGGGAAGGCATAAAACCATTTCCTCTTCAGCTGAACTGAAAGATGACCAATCGTCTGAAAGCAGTGCGTGCTTAATAGTGTTACCCGCCGACTGACACACGAGGCGCGAGCTCCATGCATGGTCCGGTTCTGTGTGGAGGGTGACCTACCTCGTTCCTCCCCTCCCCCCAAGCAGACCCGCTCGCTGCCCCGTCGCCCCCTCGTCTTAGTTGCCGGTGGAATGATTGATAGCGGCACCTGGATGGCGTCACAGCCCCTTTTTCTCCCCGTGCTGTACAAGTCGACGAGTTTAGTGGATTCTCTCCCCGTGCTGTACAAGTCGACGAGTTTAGTGGATTCGCAAGAATATTCTGGGAACCAGGACCCTCGACGCAACGCGGCATTTTGATAAATTTCTGGGCCATGGCCTACGACTCTGTACATATTGCAGCGGTCCAAGGGTCGGCAGTCTTGGTAGAAGCCTTCTGGCTGAGTGCAATAACTTGACGAAGTCGAGTGCAGCGAGGGACATCGGTGAAGAGGACGGACGACGGCGGGAGATTTCTAGACGACGGCGGACGAGGTGTTTGTTGTGTGAACGGACGAGAGGGCGTGAAACCCTAAGAGTTAAGGCTACTGTGTATGAGGGCGCTCGGAGAACTCTAGAACATTGCGGACTGGTGGGATCTGGACTGAAATGAGGTGGGACTGAATAACATGTGATACAAACTTTATTGTTAATATTGGAACTGTTTAAAAATGGACACATAATTTAAAAGTAAATTAGTAGGTTTTGATACACTATTGGGATTGATTGTAGTCATTTAATTACATTAGTTTCTTTGAGGCAATTGTAAATTCTATTGATTTGATTCATTAATTGTAAATAGTAAGGAATAACAATTGATCGTGAGGTATTGAGTCGAGAGAATTTTTGGTGGGTGGTAGTTATTTTAAATAAATTAGGGATCTATAATTAATTAATTTAATTAAGAACCCCATCCCTTAACGAACCTGGTTTAGTCCACTGACGTTTGAGAAAATTGTAACAATAGGTACTCTCGACTTGGCAGTCCGCGGCGCTACGAAACGTCGTCAAAAAGAAACGCTGCAATCTGCTACGTGTAATACGGCAATTCTATATAGAAAGTTTTTGAGAGGCTGTTGTTCTCTATCTTATGGACTACCGTAGGACCCTGTACCAACAGGACAACACACGGCCGCATATGGCACTCATTGTCAGACGGTTCCTGGGCGATTACCATGTTACGCTGGTTCATTGGCCTGCGCGTTCACTGGATATATCTCCCAACGAAAATGTGTGGTCCATGGTTGGACAACGACTGGCCTGCCACAAGACACCCGCGGCCACAGTGGTATAATTTTGGGCACTCGTCGAAGTAGCATGAATGGATATACCTCAGGCGGACGTCTAAAGTCTATTCCTGTCATTGCCACGTCATGTAACAGAGGTTACTGCCGCCCGTGGTGGAGCCACACAGTACCAATTTTCCCTTGAACTGTTCCGTCATACCGAGCTGCAAGAGTAATCATGCCGCCTGTGTATGATGTGTATTCTGTCAAATAAATCTTGTTGCTAGAACTCTTGTCCTTGGTGTTGCAATTTTAAAGGCCAGCAGTGTAATTTTGTCTTTTCTAACCAAACCTTGAGATGAAACCAAACCTTGAAATTATCTTAGTCTGAAGGGATGGAGGCTCTGCTTTTGTAAGTTACTTGCCTTTTTTCTTGTTGGCGATTTTGTTTCTGTGTAATGTTTCTATACCCACTTTTGGGCAGACAGGTTTATGAGCGTGTCTTGTTTTCGAGTTCATCATACCGAATTTGAAAAAAACAGGTTGGAAGTTACCAAAGTAGCTTTCCATTATTCCAGACGAATGCTGGGGCTTTTCTTTAATAACATTCTTCACAATCCCTCTCAAACTTTGTGCAAGTTCCTAATTAACCTGTTGGCAACTTGATTTTTTATCATCTTCGCTACTGACTGGCGTCATCGCCATTACCAATCTAAACGCTACCGGCCCTACTTACGGAAATTCATAGCCACTGAAAATCGACGTGTTCGGTGAATGTCTCAGTGACGGGACTCATGCCCGAGTGTGTTGCCGACTCCCACTGACGCTACACGTTCAGCTCGCGTGTGGGTCTCTTGCAGCCCCGGAGAGACGTTCTTTCCTAACAGTTATCCCGCGCGTTGGCGTTGATGGCGATTGTCACCGCAGAAGAAATCACAACTTGACGGTTTAACGAGCGCAGCGAGCGACTGTTAAAAGGTGATGGCGGAGCATTAATCACCCGCGCTGCGGTTGACGTTTCTCCTTTATTTCCCCATTACGCGGCGATTGAATTATCGACAAAGCGACACAGTGTTTCTGTATGTTGCAACGTGCGGCGGGAAAGAGCCGGGCGTAATTGACTGTCATCGCCGCGTGCGTGCTTGGGGATAGCACTCAGCTCCTCTGTGCCTTGGGCTGCCGTCTGTGTGCTTGCACAGCGCAAGCAGTAAAGCAGCTCTTACACGACGCAGGGTGCATGCAAAGCTCGTGCGAGATTGCACTCTCCTACTGAATATCGCGCGAGAATCTCTCTTCCAGAGCAGTTCTGTTAGAAATCAGGAGATGGAGCATGTCCTATTTCCAGGAGAGATTTCCACGAACAGAGGGATTCTACTGGTCGTTCTCTACTTGTCACGTGGCCACCTATTTACCAACCAGAGACGTTGTAGGAGAGCAGAAAATATAACTGGGCGAAGGGAAACCAGACGAAAAATATTCACTGTGAAGAAATCTTGAAAATATTATTTCGGAAATTGAGTTGATATGTGAGAGATTGTACAAGAAATACTCTGTTGTATTTAATAGCCATTACTTTAAAACAGCGTGTGCTCATGAGATTTAATTATTAAAATTGCTGCTATTCCAAGGTCATCAACTTTTTACATGCAAAGTGGCACTTTGTTGCAAGTTTGTGTGGATTCGTTCTACTCGTGGAATTTTCCTGATATCCTCGCAGCCGGATCGGATCTGTAGTCACCCCCTGCGGTTGGCTGATTGTATCGGACCGTCCCGCGTGTAACCCGCTTAAAGTTCTTCTAAGATAGTCATCCGCCTAATGCGAACAAAGCCTAATCAAGTCAAGAAAATTACACCAAAGGGACAACGCTCCGCATTCGTGCGAACTCACTTTAATAATACTTTCCATAAGAACTATTTCTCACTAGGCATTATACCAACACATATCTACTCCGGGTTTTACTCACGTAAATTATAAATTAAGTGTTATAATTTATAGCTAAATCATAATTTAAATTTCGAATTAACAACAAAATAAGATACATCTTTGCTAACAGGAATAAAACGCTTGCGATACGTAATACATTTAGGAAAGACTCAAGCACGCCATACGTGGCGAGATTTTTTATAAAAGTTCTACTCAAAATGTGCTAAGAAACCGCGAATAAATTATGAAACTTTACCTTGAAGGAAACCATTCACTGAATATGGCACTCGGCTAATTACGGAAACTGCTAGCAATCGTCTGAATCCTCCATAAAACAATCCACAGCAGTGGTTAGCGAGCTTGCAAGTGAACTTGCATCGTGGCACAAGAACTAGAAAGTGCCTGCGGTGGCTGAGCGGTTAGCCTGCTCGCCTCCCACAAAGGCGAAACCGGGTTCAATCGCCGGCCGGGTCACTCCCGGATTTTCGCACGTGGGAATGGTGCCGAACGATGCCGCTGTCAGGTGGGTTTTCTCCGGGATGTCCAGTTTCCCCCTCGCTTGCACTCCGGCGCTGCACAATTCTCACCTCAGACTCGCTCGCCAGCTCGTGGTGGTGCCTGGGTGCGGGCGTCCGCGGCGGGGTAGGTGAGTGANTCTGAATCCTCCATAAAACAATCCACAGCAGTGGTTAGCGAGCTTGCAAGTGAACTTGCATCGTGGCACAAGAACTTGAAAGTGCCTGTGGTGGCTGAGCGGTTAGCCTGCTCGCCTCCCACCAAGGCGAAACCGGGTTCAATCGCCGGCCGGGTCACTCCCGGATTTTCGCACGTGGGAATGGTGCCGAACGATGCCGCTGTCAGGTGGGTTTTCTCCGGGATGTCCAGTTTCCCCCTCGCTTGCACTCCGGCGCTGCGCCATTCTCACCTCAGACTCGCTCGCCAGCTCGTGGTGGTGCCTGGGTGCGGGCGTCCGCGGCGGGGTAGGTGAGTGACCCGAGTAGTCCCTGGGGCGGCCGTCCTGCGNTGACAGCCTCCCCGTGGCTCCCCGCGTCAACTGACCTTTGGTCAGGCTAATAGTCACCGCTCCTCCTGCTGGAGATTCCCAAGCGTACAAACTTTTGTGTGGATTTTAGTATGATTTTAATAAAATATTTTCCTAAAGTACAATTTTATAAAACAAAAGTTTTACGCGAATAAATATTAAATGATTTTAATGTGTTGGTTTGAGCGTTACCTTGGCAGTGTGAAATACATAGTTGACAAATAGCTACATATCAAAATAAAAACTAAACAACAAATAGTAATTCAAATTACAATAATTGATAGTAGTAAATAGGAGACCCGGAAGGCCTAATGGGCTAAGTGGGTTATAGTGTTTTTCACTTCTTTATGACAGTGACGACTATTATCTTCGATATTTTTACGGTATTTTATTATTCGGTTTTATTTCACCAGATAGTACGCCGATCCGATAAAAGTTTCAGAAATCATGGAAAATTAATTTATAAAAATTAACGGAAGACAACAAGAATTTCTAATTTATAAATTACAAATTTAAACATTTATCGTATTTTGCTACAGTTCAAATTAATTGTCAATGTGATTAAACCAAGATGAAGAAATTTCATGGAATTTCTACCAGTGGTGCGGCCATAATTTTTTTTTTCTTTCAATTTTTACAGTAAAATTATAATCCAAAATAGCCAGAAGTTAAACCCTAAACGCAGGCGAACCAAATGCCACACTTCAAAGAAATTTCTTCATGGCGTTCCTAAATCTTAAAACACTTTAGCTGAAATTATACTCTCTGATTGGATAGCCTTTAGAAATTTGTGTGGCGCAAATTTAAAGAATAAAATGTTGTTAATTCTAATTAAAAAAAGTATACAAGAATTATTTTTAAACTGATTTGGCACTTTTATCAAATAGCTATTGATATTGTATGGCAAAACCGCGAAATATATTTAAAAATGCAGAAAAAAAAACTGTAGGCACTTGAACCTGCTTGGAGCTTTTTCCGCGTTTGAGGCCGAGAAGCGCAACAGCGGTAAGGGCTACATTTGCGCGCGCATCAAGTGCGCCATCGCCGCTACGCGCAGGTCTCTGAACTGGCGTGCAGTGTTCTCTTCGTGCTGCGTGTACATACGGGAGAGTCTGTAGGAAGGTTCAGTGCGTGTCCCTAGATTACTTTGTGCGTATCTGAAGCGCATGTTATGAGATACAGCGCTTTGAGAAAACCGCTACAATAATATTCATCTAAAGATATCCTATAACTACTTAAGTACTTTACCTTCTACATGGAATCTTGTCTCTCTAATAAAACAGGACAGTTAAAAAAAATTAAAATAGAACCACAGAATCATCGAGGAGAACTGGAGTTTGTTTCAATTACATACAAAATACAAACCAATACAAAAATAAATTTTAAACATTCATATTCCTTAATTTAGTAAGGTAAAATATATTTAAGGTCTGTTTAGTGTTGGGGTTCATATAGAAGACAAATTGATGTATATTTTACGTTTTGTAATGAAATACTGTTAGTCACAACACTATTAAACGTGATGTAAGGCTGTTTGTTTACTTGTCTCATGTTTTGGAACACTTCTGTTGTACACTTCGCTTGACTTCTAACACGAATGTTTCTTTACCATTGCATTTCACGAAATATTTTTGGGAACCATGCCCAATTAAAGAGTATAAATACATCACGGTTTTTCTCCAGTTTGGCTTTAAAACAAAACACCAACGTCGACGTTCAGCCGCGTGTAGGGCGTGCTGCTTGTGTGCCCCTGACGACGTGGAGGTTGTGAAGCTGCTCTTCGCCGACACCCGGGGGCTCCTTCGCACACTCGCAGGATCATCCCTGGCACGAGCAGCTAGCCACCCCTAGCCTCCCCGACTCTGGAACAGGGGGTGGGCAGGCGTTTCCTGCCTCGCAGCCCCTCGGAAGATGTCCCATCCCCCGAGCAGTTCGCGGATGTTGTCGGTCCGGAGCAACGTCCTAACTTCTTTACACTATTATCACCATCCAGGGAGGAAAATAGCTTTCCCTGGCGGGGAAATAATTTTAGTTGTAAAAGACAGAGGAGAAAAAAAACCGAGAGGGGGAATCCCGTGGCATCCACAGCGTTGATTCGCACACTAATCCCTTAACCCTTAGAAAAACGCTATTTTTTTAGCATTCAAACTGGAGCAAGAAGAAGTAAATGTTAGCTTGTCGCGAAGTTGGTACACCTGCAGCCCGAAGGTGACCTGGAAGAAAGTGACCATGCCTGTGACCAAGATCGTGGTAGAGACGACGTGGCCCCTGGAAGATTCGTCTTCCGCCATGCGCAGTGCTGGCGTCAGGATGAACGTGATCGACGCTATGGCGCCGACCATGGTGAGGCAGTGCTGCAGAGAGCAATAAGCACACATAAGCAGACTGTTTCAGCAGCCCAAGAAAATGTTTAGCTTGTCTCGATACCGAGTTTGATCTCCGTGTTGTTTAACTGCTGTACGCTCTCTCTCTGGAGGACGGTGACGTCATCAGTGACGGGACCGTGGCTCGCTCGGTCAGTTAGAAATGAGCAGTTAATCAGTCCGGAATTACCTGTGTTTTTGTCCTGAAAAAACTGAGGTAATTCCGGGTAGCCGGACCGAGAATTGAACTGGGGAGCTCCGTTCATGCCAGTCTAGTGTTGTGTAGTTATAGTGATGTGAGCCCTAATCTCGCCAATGTCCAGCTGATATCGCGACTGTCCTCCCCCCTCCCCACGTCACCTTGTAGCTTGTTCCGTTTAAGTGGCAAATATCACTTTTAATGGCTTTTGCGTTTCACAATCGAGCATAAAAATGCATTTGGCGACAGATCTTTGAAGTATTTGAAAGGAATTTCGCAAAGGTGATTCCGTTCCACAGATTATGTGCGGGGATGCATGGGACGTTCAGAATAGCCTTTCGGAAGAAACAGACAAATATCTCAACAAAATTGAGACGACGGAAATTTCTTTAATAATTTTTCCGTTCAATATTTTTCGCGTAAATATAGTAATATTGGGATGGCATTACAAAAATTCATCTCACCACATAACTATAAGTGAATATCACTAAATTTTGAATGCCGTACTTTTTTTTTCCCTGTTGTTTTTTCTGTTTTCTACTTTTATCTTCGCTTCAGCGTGGCGCATTAGCGACCACGGCTAAAGTTTGTGCGTGCGTGCGTGCGTACGTGTGAGTTTGTGTGTGTGTGTGTGTGTGTGTGTGTGTGTGTGCGTGTGTGTGTGACTTCTGTAGACATACAAGTTTATTTTTTTGTTANCCTGTTGTTTTTTCTGTTTTCTACTTTTATCTTCGCTTCAGCGTGGCGCATTAGCGACCACGGCTAAAGTTTGTGCGTGCGTGCGTGCGTACGTGTGAGTTTGTGTGTGTGTGTGTGTGTGTGTGTGTGTGCGTGTGTGTGTGACTTCTGTAGACATACAAGTTTATTTTTTTGTTACATATCTTTCATGTTTTATGTTATAATGGTAACATTATTTTACGTTTTATAACGGGAACATTATTTCATGTTATTAATTTTTGAAATTTGTTCCCTTGAAATGCTGACGACTTGATATTAGTCCATCCATCGACATTATAATGGTAAAGCTATGTATAAAAAAATTAAATGTATGGATCTTCAAACTTGTTCCGCTAATGAAGTAGCATTGTCGTCCATTGTATAGGCTGTTCATGGTAAAATGATCACTTATAAAACACATAAAAAATAATTACTGCCCATAACTACGGTTTCCCCCGCCCTTGCATTCCAGCGCTGCTCCATGCTCACCTCTCTTCAACTTCATCGGCTCTCATGACCTCGATGTTAAGAGCCACCAAAACATCTTCACTCATCCACTCATTTCTGCACTGAAAAAGATTTCTGTTGACATATTCGGCGGTTTTCTAAAAAAAAAATTGAATAGACGTAGCTGGCTCTTGAGGGCACTGCCTACCGGCCGGCAGTTCCGAAATTTAAATAGGAAACCTACTGTTAGGGAAATTTCAGTGCGTTAATTTTTAAGATAGGCGTTTCAAACAAAATCTGTTCTTCACGAATTTTTTAGGAGAAGTTTTCTACAGCGGAGATGTTTCCATAACATGCATAGCCTGTTTGCAAGGAATTTATAAATGTTATGTTTTACAAAAAAAGTGCATACTGCCTATCGACATTGAAAATATACGTACGTAGGTATATTCCCGTGGAAAATCCTTGAAGAATATGTTACGTTTGAAAGGCCTTTATTTAAAGTTAACGCACCGAGGCAAAATTTTCCTGAACACGGGATTTCCTATTTAAATTTCGCAGTTGCCAGCCGGCAGGCAGTGACGTTAACCGTGAACAGTGTATGTAATGAACTTCTTTCCTAAGCGTCTCGGTAGCCGCTAGCCGTCTTGTGGACGTCGCGGCGACACGGCTCACGACGACGCGACGCAAGGGCGTGTCGGCCGTCGCAAGCTTGTCGTCGCGTTCACAGCGCGACGACGGCGACGCACAGGTGCTGCATTGTGAGCGACACGTCCCCCGGTGTTAGAGGCAGGGAGGAGGGGGGACTGCTACTGCTAGCCGGCCTGCTCTCGGTCGCACGGCCGCGTCATCCCCCTCCTGGGCACGGGCTCGCATCACGAACCGCTATATTTAGCACGCGCCCATTGTCGCGCCCGCGACACTCTTACAATGACCGCGCGTCTCTGCAGCTTCTGCACGCGGCTTTCTTCTTCTTCTTCTTCTTCTTCTGCAAAGTGACGGCTTCCCGCGAACTCCACCACGCCGCTTCCGAGTCGAGTTGGCCGGCCGCGTAGCGAATGCAGCCTTGCATCTTGAAAGTACATGCGTGGTCCCGAGATGTTTCCCATTCGAGGCACGGCGATGCAGGCGACAATAACACGCGCAGTGCTTCCGCTGTTACGCTTTCCCGTGCTAATTAGATCTGTAACAGTGCGATTCTAGTACACAAGATGAAAGCCCTTAGATTCAACGAAGATTGGACAGTTTTTATTTTTCTCCTACCTATTAAGGAAACTACGCAGAAAAACTCTAAAAATATGTTTGAATATTTTCACGATATTTTTTCTTTTACAGTAAATCTAATACTTACACTAAATTATAAAAACAAAACTGTGCAGGCTTAGATAATTGTTTATATCTTCTGGCAAAAGTCGTATTCCCCAGGAAATTTACTTACCGAGATGCGCGTGAACGCGCAAACAATGGATGTCCAGAAAATATGTCCGGACTACTAATCCTTAAGGCTCCCGCCTACCTAGAGGTTTCTACCCGCGTTGTGAGGCCGAGAAGCGCGGGAGCGATAAGGGCGAGACTGCCACGTGCAAGGCTCTGAAATGGCGTGCACGTCGTGCTGCGTCACCTTCAAGAATTCAAGTCCCGACCATATAGTTTCATTGGTGGAAGGTACGTAGCGAAGTTCAATGCAGACTTCGATCAAAGTAGTGCGGTTTAAGATGCAATACTTGCGAAGAGAGAATTTTAACGACGTCGGGAAGACTTCAATATATTATTTATTGCGTACGTCACATCTTGAAAGTATCATTCCGTCCTTCTCTGGGATGTTTTCTTTATGCCATTAAGTGTAAAGAGCCTAACTTGACAAAAGCAAAGCCAACCCAGGGTTTTTGTTGGAAACAGTGCACTGCAGATACTGAGTGTGCCGGCGAAAAATGTTGCGTCTCTTAAGGTATTTCATAGTATATAACATTACTATTCAAGGTGTTTTTGAGTGACATGTCTAAATTCAAAACACAGCATCTATGGACTAATATAAACAAAAAATCCTTGTAACAGGTTTTTTTTGGAAAGGTCATCTAGTATTTTTACATTTAAGATGAAGTTAGTCGAAACAACGCAGTGAGTTTGCAGCTACCTTTGTGCTGTACCAGTTGCATATCACGAAGGGGAACGGAATTGGCGTGTCATGCGGGAAATAGAATGCACTTCTGGCAGCCTTTACTACTCACTTGCTAATCTCCCATTCATTGTAGTTTAACACTCGNGCGTGCCACGCGGGAAATAGAATGCACTTCTGGCAGCCTTTACTACTCACTTGCTAATCTCCCATTCATTGTAGTTTAACACTCGCGCGTACCAACAAGCGACCACTAGCGGCGCCCACGGACCTCGAGTTTACGGTGTCCTGTGTGCAGACGATCTCCGCATGGCTCGCCAGTTACGTTCCCCTTCCTCATATGCAACTCGCACTGCACACATGTACGAGTAGCTGCGGACTCACTGCGTTTTCCTTCCACTTAAAAAAAAATACTGGAATACCTTTCCAAACAATTTGTTACTAGGATTTTGTGTTTAATTTAGTCCATAGATTCTGCGGTTTGGATTTCGACATGTTCATCAAAAACACATTTTATATTCAACGTAGTCATTGGCAGTTTTCATCTGGTCCGATATTAGGAACTGTTGGTTTTTTTTAGTGTTCGTTGTATTCAACATTGGTCGCTCTATGTAAAAATAAAATGTAACAAACGCAGTGGAACTTTGTTCTTGTCATGGTAGAAACGAGAGAGGATATGCCGTCGACCGCACGGTTCTATCATTGCCCTACTGTAGAAGTCTGTATGACAGGTGTTTGACAAGTGCGGACGGAAGCAGTGTGTGCCGAGACGAAGCATTACCAGGGACTTAAATATGTGTCGAAGCACAGTCATCAGTGTTCGAAAATAGAGCAGGTTTGGTACGCCATAGCCGCCCCGAACTGTAATTGCGTCCTGGTGAATAGCGGACTGACAAGAAACCAGTTTCTTGGGGACCGGGAGTTCGTGGTTGCTGCAAATGTGACTGTACGCTACCCAACTCCTCCTCCTCCTCCTCCTCCTCTCCTCTCCTCTCCTCTCCTCTCTCTCTTATTATGTATTCGTTTATCATCCTGCCACCCCTGTGCGTGATATAGAACTACATCGATTCTAGTCTAGACCATTCGTNATTATGTATTCGTTTATCATCCTGCCACCCCTGTGCGTGATATAGAACTACATCGATTCTAGTCTAGACCATTCGTGTAAAATATTTACGGACGTTTACGTAATAGGACGGGCGGGTGCCTTTTCCGATGGAAGGTTTCCTGCAAGGTTACAGTATCTAATCGAAGAGAGGGTTGTGGAGTGCGGTAGTGATAATGGCTGTAATTTTATTTTATTTAGAGAAACAGTGACAAGGTCTTTAAACAGGAGTACAGTGAAGAGTAAATAAAAAACAGCGAAAATGTTGTTCAATGATGTGTCAGCGTTATGTGAAAATTATGGCAAACCTTAGCGTTTATTTAATGTAAAAAAAAGTGTAGTTACAACAACAGAAATCGTGAGCGCAGTCAGTTCTAGACCATGTTAGCAGAGCGCAGTGTCAGGAGGTTAGTAATGTTCCCGGCTTCGCCATCCTTAAGGCCATATTTTATGATTTTTTTTAATTTCATTATCGGGAAGAAATTTATATAAGGACTACATAAATTTAAATATTTGTAGTCAAGTGATTATAGTTTGCAAAATATAGCACCGAAAAGTAGAAAATTACGGAATGTGGGAGCCCAAAGTTTCTATGCTCCTAATTAACTTTAACAAATAAATTACGCGCCATACACACATTATTTATTAATTATGTACCGGGGATTTTTAATAATGGGTACACGGGTACTGGTATCTTGAATCTCTTTTAAAATAGTTATCGATGTTTCTGCCAACACATTTCTATTCGTCCAAGAGAAACTAGAAAACATGGTTATTTTCTCTCGGAAACCCGCCGACCAGCGGCATCGTCCGGCAAAATTCCTACATTTGAAAATCCGGGAGCGACCCCGCCGGGAATCGAGCCCGGTTCGCCTAGGTGGGAAGCGAGTAGTCTAACCACTACACCACCGCGAACCCCATGGATCTAGAGACCCATTAAGGGCGCCACCTAGTCCGGGATTGGCCGAGCCAAAGGATACGGTTTAACATTTTAAATGATTTTAGGCGTTTCTAAGCTAACTTTCACGATATCGCTTTTAAACACACTCGTTATGCCCTTTAGAGACAACCACCATGCGACAAGAAAACAAGTAAGAGTAAATTAGCAAGAGTCTGTGTTGTTTTTGTTGAGAGTATAAATATTTAATTTACCCATAATTTGTAGAGTGTTATAAAAAAGAAACTTTTTGTATCAATGTGACTTAAGCAAAAATGGACGTAGTGATTTTTGTTTGAAGCGATACTGTGAAAGGCGGAAGACACACACGTAAAACAACTTAACGTATGAAACATCCTTTCAATTCCTCGTTTGATGACGCACCAGGCAGNGAAAGGCGGAAGACACACACGTAAAACAACTTAACGTATGAAACATCCTTTCAATTCCTCGTTTGATGACGCACCAGGCAGCCGTATTAAGGAGGAGGCTATATGGTTGAGCACTGTGCATTATGTTTACGTTCAAAACCACATTGCTTTCCAGAGTGTGTTAAGTTTAAATGCTACATACAAATGTCTNTAAAAAAAAGAAACTTTTTGTATCAATGTGACTTAAGCAAAAATGGACGTAGTGATTTTTGTTTGAAGCGATACTGGGAAAGGCGGAAGACACACACGTAAAACAACTTAACGTATGAAACATCCTTTCAATTCCTCGTTTGATGACGCACCAGGCAGCCGTATTAAGGAGGAGGCTATATGGTTGAGCAATGTGCATTATGTTTACGTTCAAAACCACATTGCTTTCCAGAGTGTGTTAAGTTTAAATGCTACATACAAATGTCTGTGCTTAGCGGATAGACTATTAGAATAGTTTTCTTTATTTCATGTTACAATGCTAAGTGTATTTATTAATAATGGTATACAAACCATGCACTAAGTTTCAAGCGAATCTCATTTTATCCAGTGTAAAATCAACCTCTAAGGGAAGGCTTCAAGCTCTTTTAGCCCTCCGATTGACCTTGGATTCGCCTCTGACGCTGTACGTTACAATCGTCGTGTATTATCAAGACGCTGTGGACTTTCATTGGCTGCTTACTACCGCAGCAGGGGGCCGTGATAGGTGTGTTGCTGGCCCTAGAGTCCAACGACATTTTGAAGTCGAGCTTGTCCACAGATTAATCCGCTATTTTTCCTGGTCCTGTTCGTAATGAACCACTTGAATCTTTAACAAAAGCATTTGTGCAGGCTTTTCACGATAAAGTGAGCAGTTTTGAAAGCCCTCTAATTGGCAGTAATAGTCAATAAATATATTTTATTTTGGTCATAGACGTTAACTTCCGAGTGCAGTGGAATATACATACTGTGTTTATTACTTACACGATAATATACAGGATGATTCTAAAATCATGGGACAAACTTTGAGTCACTTCCGCCCATATATTCCTATACAATAATTGTTTGTTTTAGTGAGCTCTACCACCCTTCAAAGTTTGTCCCGTGGTTTTAGAATCATCCTGTATATTAAAAACAGGTGGTTAAAGGATAAAATATGGCTTGGAGGAAATAGTAACTGGGGCCTCAAAAGTGCTTTCTTTACCGTGAACGGNGTGTATTATCAAGACGCTGTGGACTTTCATTGGCTGCTTACTACCGCAGCAGGGGGCCGTGATAGGTGTGTTGCTGGCCCTAGAGTCCAACGACATTTTGAAGTCGAGCTTGTCCACAGATTAATCCGCTATTTTTCCTGGTCCTGTTCGTAATGAACCACTTGAATCTTTAACAAAAGCATTTGTGCAGGCTTTTCACGATAAAGTGAGCAGTTTTGAAAGCCCTCTAATTGGCAGTAATAGTCAATAAATATATTTTATTTTGGTCATAGACGTTAACTTCCGAGTGCAGTGGAATATACATACTGTGTTTATTACTTACACGATAATATACAGGATGATTCTAAAATCATGGGACAAACTTTGAGTCACTTCCGCCCATATATTCCTATACAATAATTGTTTGTTTTAGTGAGCTCTACCACCCTTCAAAGTTTGTCTCGTGGTTTTAGAATCATCCTGTATATTAAAAACAGGTGGTTAAAGGATAAAATATGGCTTGGAGGAAATAGTAACTGGGGCCTCAAAAGTGCTTTCTTTACCGTGAACGGGTTATAGCAAAGTGTACTCACATATGCCTGTTGATTCTCGGGTGTAGTTGCACGACGTGCAAGCCAAACTAAGCATTTACGTATGATGGTCGAAGCGAGCGAAGTGGTGCTGTAGCACCAGCTGAACTCTCGTGCGAGGGGACCCGGGTTCGATCCCCGATTCGGCGATTCTGATTTATGTTTTCCTTGTTTCTTCTGAAATCACTCAAGGCGAACGCTTTGGTGGGTCCTTGACACAGGCCATGACCGATTCTGTCCACGTTCCTGCTTGTTTAAGAAATTCGTGCAGTTTATTTCCAGCCTCGCCTATTGAGTTCAGTAAGTGCCCTTCTTTCCGAAACCTGCGTTTCAGTTGCGAGGAATTTCTTCGTTGTGAATAAATACCAGCACCAACGTTTATAAGAATATTTAAACACTACTTGGTTTCAATATTTTCCTTACACATTGTGTTGTGGAATGGCGGTGGTGGGGTTGACTGTGAAATTTACGTGACTCTACAGTGTTCGAATTATTATTTTTCCTTTCCATGTGCATCCTGAAGGCAAATACATATCTTATTCCCTTTTTCTACATCGAATTGCCACTAAGTGGCGAGGGGCGGCCCAACCGCAGATTCGCGAGATGATTGCGTCTTCCGTCCCACTGCGTCCGCCGATATCTCAACACGTCCCCGGAGGTGTGCTGTCACGAGATAGGGATGTTGAGATCGGGGAAAAAAATATCGGTATTGTTTATATTGGTTATGCCTATTTATGAAAGAATCCTTTTACCAAAACTACATATAGAAAGATAAATATATATTTTCGATACATCAAAAATCTATATTCTATGTATTACAGGACTTGACAAATGTAAAATATGCTCGGAATATTTGGCCTATGTATTGAGGACACGATGCATTGCAGGAAAATTTGGTGCCTGTTTTTAAAGCATGTTGCTAAATTAAACTCAATAGTTTTCAAATTCAATTTTTTATTCTAATTAGAGCTTATTAAAAAAACTTTTAACAAATATTTATTTCTAATATTCGGAAAATATATTGATTTCGATAAAATATAGTTGGAAAATATATACGATTGATATTGGTATATTCTATATGTTTTAGTCATTTCGATATATCGATATATTTGATATATTGTAGTCATTTTTATATATCGATATTTTTTCAACATCCCTATCACGAGACCGTGAACTGAGGTTCCCGTAACTCGTTCGTAGGAGTTTATGGATCAAATGTGCAGTCTGACATACTTTGTGGGGAGGGAGGGGGGCAGTGTTGCCAAATGGCATATAGAAAAAACTCTGAAGTTTCTTAAAAAAAATTCTGGTAATTTTCCTGCAAATTCCGTTCTTAAAAAATATTTTGAAAACACACGTGCACGTTATTATTATAATACTGTAGCCATTATAAAAAAAAATGCAATTGCTGACTGCAAGGAAGTACTCTCACGAGTAAATTCGTAGTTCCTATTTTTTTTTTGGGTCATTTTCCTTGTGTAATTTTTATCACATATTTTGACATCCCCGAAGTTTCTTTTATCAATGGTGACTTCACAGGGAAGCATTCATATAGCTAAAATCGACACCACGGACAACAGTCGATAAGTCCAGGAGAAACAGTTGTACAGGTTGGGTGAGTAGTTTAAAAACACAGATTTTTATTAACATGTGTTTTCTTACGCGTGTAAAAAAAAATATTACTTCAGTATACTTCAATTGTTTATAAAACGTTTAACTAGAGATGGTGTAAAAATCTGAAGGCTTCGGAGAAATATCCGTATTTCAGGCTATCGCTGAAAAAAAAATCTGAATATCTTCCGATTTTTCGGAAGGTCTGGCATCTTTGCTTGGGAGTCAATTCATTGAGCCGGTGGCAGGCCGCTACNGAAAAAAAATCTGAATATCTTCCGATTTTTCGGAAGGTCTGGCATCTTTGCTTGGGAGTCAATTCATTGAGCCGGCGGCAGGCCGCTGCGTTCCTCTCAGAGCTGGGCTCCGGGCCCGTATTTAAACCCGCTAAAGGATTTTCACGGTTAATTGAGCACCTTCGAAATCTACGTTCAAAAAATGCCACTGCTTCTATCTGGACGTGTTTTGACGAGCACAAAGACTGTGTCACGTGCCCAGTTAAGTTGGTAGCGACAGAAAGTAGTTCCAGTTATTAACGTTGAATTAAAACTGTTAAGTAAAGAATTTGGCATATTGGAATGATTCCTTACGCGTTCTTATTTTTAATGCGCACCACCGTAAGAATTACCTCATTTATAAGATATTTACTTTTATAATAATTTTACAGTTCCACTTCACCGACTCATGAATGAAGTGACGAGGCCCATGACAATGTTAATTTGCCACGTGGTGGAAGAATACACAGTGTGTATACAAGTAGACCTTAAGCAGGGCTTTCAGAAGTGCTTAGTTTACCGTGAATAGCATGTAATCACTGTTACTGTGTAAATAATTTACATGCTGATGTTTCGGTGAAGGCTGGATGCTCCTTACGAGTCCGGTGACTGGCGTGATCTCCGTCTAACATGCTGTAGCGTTGTCGGGGTGAAGTGAGGTGAGTATGGAGCAGCGCCGGAATGCGGAGGAAACGGAAGATCCCCGAGAAACCCCGTCGACCGGCACGATTTTCACATGCTATAAAATTCGAGGCCGAGCCCGACGGGAATCGAACCCGAATCGCCGTGGGAGGAGAGTAGTCTAACCTTTGCACCACCGCGGCCCCTAGTTGAACTCGTGTGTAGTATGCGACTGAGTTCGCACCGCATTAATAGGCGGACATGATTATGTCACCCGTCATCTCACTCTCCTTATTTCGTACTGATTTTAGTAGCCCACTTTCTTTTCTACTCATCTTCCCACCAATACCCTTATAAAAAACATTCCGTCAGATATCCAAGCGGTCGACGCGAAAAAAAAAACACTGTTGTTTGATATGCAAATGCCTTCCCTCGGCTACTGCGTTTACGCCTCGGACTATTCCACAACCCGGGGCAATCTAGGCATCGGACGAAAAAACATCTGATTAAGTATGGAAGTCACGCACGCCTCTGGGTACAGTCTGAAAAGCTGTTTTTTTTTACGTGATGGGTCCGTATTGAATTGAGTATAAGCTTCGAGAGAACGCGCACGGAAACACACGCTGCGTGTGTATGCGGTGTCGCGTACAGCCGCGGCCAAATGCGCGTCAACTACCCGTCGCCAGCCGCCGTGACGATGAGAAGGTGAGCTTGGAGAACCTTCTGTTGCCTTTGACGCAAGTTTCCCCACTTTTTTTGCTATGGCCCACGTGAAGGCCAGTAATTACGAATGTGCATGAAAATGAGATGTAGGCTACTCACGGTAAAGTAAGCACTTTTGAAAGCCGTCTCATTTGGAATAACAGTCAATAAATACAGGCTACTTGGAAATTCCTCTTACGAACTCCTGGGACTTGTAGAGGGGACTGAGTAGACGATCTTTTGAATGGGGTCCCATGTCCGGGGAAACGTACCGTTACCGTGCTACAGCCATTTGATATCGTTGTATCACGGAAACGGTACGTTTCCGTACATGGGTTCCTATTCAGAAATCCGTCTACTCATCAGTCCCCTCTACAAGTCCCAGGAGTTCGTAAGGGGAATTTCCGAGCATCCTGTGTGTGTGTGTGTGTGTATATATATTATATATATATATATATAGCATTAGGCGTTAACTTCCGAGAGCGGTGTACTGTGTTTATTACTTAAATTGAAATATTTATTTAAGATGTGGTTAAAGAATAAAAAATAGTCGAAAGGAAAAAGTGACTAGAACCTCAAAAGTGCTCACTTTATCGTGAACATCCTATAACAGAACGTAACGGAAAGGAAAACTTTGCAGCATTTTTTTTTTTTGTCGCTTAACACTGCCGTTTTCTGCAAGCAGACTATTCGGTAAAGAGTGTTTGCACACTGAAATCATTCTTATGGTGCATTTGAAAACGCTTCACGTGCCCTACCAAGGATATGGATCTGTCTGCGGTTCAACGCAAGATATTTGTTCTTCGCGGCTCTGAATACGTTCTAATAAGCAGAACACCGTGTGTGCAGTCGCAATACATCGTCAAGTTACCAAAATAACTCTCAAGTGGCAAGGGGAAAAGGGGGACGATAGAGGTGTGCTTACCCCACCAAAGCAATAAGACTGGGTGGTGGGAGGGTAATGTTTCATAGCATTACACCAAACAGCGATGTCCGGAATGGCTTAAAATNGCAATAAGACTGGGTGGTGGGAGGGTAATGTTTCATAGCATTACACCAAACAGCGATGTCCGGAATGGCTTAAAATTTACAACTAAGCGAGCCTTGCGCAACCATATTCACATGTATAGGCTGTTAACGGTAAACATAGCATTTTTGAAAACCCTGATTAAGATCTACTTGTATGCATACTGTGTAGTCTTCTACTATATGCAACATTAACATTGCCATGGGCCTGATCACTTTATTCGTGCGTTGGTCAAATGAAACTGGAAAATTATAAAAAGATAAAATATTTTAAAAACTTGCTAACCAATACAATTTCGTGCATTACAAAAAAAAAACGGAAAGGGAAAGAAAAACCTTCAGTATTATAAAATGTTTACCTAACACTTTAAATTCAGCGTTAAGACATGGAACTACTTTCCCTCCGTCGTTGCCAACTTTACTGGGCGCGTGCCAGTCAGTGCGCCCGTTAAAATATGTGCAGGTAAGGGCAGTGACATTTTTTAAAAGTTGGTTTCAGTTAACTGCAAACAGCCTGTTATCAAATGCGGGGATCAAGCCCTGTGTAAATATCAGAAGTGGATTTAGAGTGAACGCTGAGACCAAAGAACAAGAACCAGACGATTGAGCCGGAGTGACGTACCGGTTGTGGAGGTATTTCTAACTTGAGCCACAGCGCAGCCCCGATGGCAGTATCGGACCAGTGGAAGAATTCTGTGTGGAGAGAAGAAAGGCAGGGTGCAACGGGAATGTAGTGGGGGGCAGTGAATGAACACCTCTAAGAGAACTTGGTCGGCCCATAGATCAGGCGATGTCATGTTATAGTCGGAGAGTTACTGGGTCAGAGCGACTGGAAGGCTTGATGCGAGCGACTAGCTGCATTTGATCGAGAAACTGGCAATCTTGCTGGTATTTTCCGTGACACACTATTTCGTTTGCAGCTTTTTTTTTATATTTTATTGGAGGGGGCTTATTAAAGGCCCCCCCCCCCCGGTGTTACGCCTGAAGACTTACCAGGGGACGGCTTAATGACTAATTTATTACCCAACTTAAACTGACACACTTGCCTTACCTGGGATTCGAACTTAGAACCTCCCGCAGCGCATACCGGGCGGTGCACCAATCGACTGCGCCACGGGAGGTCGGCCCGTTTTAAAACTAGGCTGAATGTCAGCCAAGAAGGTGACTTCACTCTGTAATCTGAATAGTACCTCTTCTTTCTACCTTAGCCATTAAGTGATTCTTCTTCCGTCCTAGAGCAGTTATGGTCAACCATTTCAGGTCGTGAATCACCTGAAAATACGTAAGTGATTATGGAATGTTATTTTTAACCTCTTAGAAATAAGTTTCTGGTCAGATACCTATTCCTGATTATTAGAGCGAGCCTACACTTGAAAATTTGTTTGTCTTTGTACAAGGAATTCTTGTCAAACAGCTTGCCAAAGATATTTTTGTAACACTGCAAATAAATTGAGTTATTTCACAAAACAGTGTGGATTGAAGTGTGAATTTTTAATTTTATTTAAGCTATTCAANAATTTTATTTGAGCTATTCAAACAATTTCGCATGTTTTCTAAAATTAGGCGTCGTAGATATGTATTTCAGGTCTAGTGTTTTATGATNATTTTATTTAAGCTATTCAAACAATTTCGCATGTTTTCTAAAATTAGGCGTCGTAGATATGTATTTCAGGTCTAGTGTTTTATGATAGCGTGAACAGGCCTTAATTCGCCGGCCTGCCTGAACGCGCCATCGCACGAGAGCGGCAAACAGGACAGCCAGTTGCCGTGATCGGGACTCGCATTACCCAAATCCCGGTAAGCAGGAATACCCTCCACCAGCCAGGGAATGAGGCCATGCTGCGCTATGCTACGCCGTTATGAAGGCAATGCAGAGCGGCGATAGAGGTCTGTGACGCCGGCCGAGATGGACGTCACAAGAAGCTTGCTGTGCCGACCGCCGTAACTCGTCACTCTTCGGTTACTTCTCAAGGTGGCGCGATTACAATATACTAACTAACGTGACTCTCAGTAAGGTAGTTGATGTAGTCAACTTAACAATGCTCCCCCGACCGTATGGTATTTTATGTAATCTCCAGATATGCAGATACATATATAGACATCTAGTAAACTACCTCTTCGTATTCATTTACCTCGCGTGTTCTGCCATCATGAGATCCCCCCCCCCCCAACCTTAAAAAGTACGGTTTGACAATTTAAATACACAATAACAGGAGTTTCAAGAAAATCGTCTGCAATTATTTGTTTGTAAAGAGTACAGACGTTTTTTACTTGGTACGGAAGGTAGAAACTGGGCTGTAATAAATGATAAATATTGGCGCATGATGCTCGGCAGATCCCGAACGTTGGGGTGGTTTCTGTGCGATAGCTGGCTGGTGGGACACGCTAGGAGATCGCAGGCACCCACCCTCGATGGTGGAGGGGGGCGGGAAGAGGTCGGTGTGNGAAGCCACAGCCCCTCCGCGACTCACCCCCCAGCTGCTGATAAACCACCCCCTGGCTCTCCCTCTCTCCCTCCTTCCTTCGCGAGTTGCAGATCGGCGCACCCCTTGTCGCTGTAGCGGCCTCTGGCCTGGCCTGGCCTGCTGCCTGTTGGACCCGGCGGCCGATTAATCTAAGAGGATTCCTCATACAGGGAGCATTTCCACTAGGGGACAGTGAACAGAATGCGGATTCTGTGTTCATCAGGGATGCCAAATCACTGCTGGATCTTGGAGGGGGTAAGATAAGGAAACTGCCCCGGGCGGTATTTCTGAGGGGCGGTGGGCTGGACTTAGGATCCCGCCTACCTGCAGTTTTTTTTTTGCGCGTTTGAGGCCGATAAGGGCGACACTGCCACGCGCATCAAGTGTCACATCGCCGCTAAGCGCAAGGCTCTGAACAAGCGTACAGTATTCTCCTCGCATTGCGTTTACATGTGGGACTTTCAGCGGTGACCCTGTTATTTTTATTGATGGATAGTCTGCAGGAAGGTTCAATGCATGGCCCGTGAGCATTTTGGTATGTATCTAACACGTATATTCTGAGATACGGCGCTTTGAAAAAAGCCGTTTTTAGCCTTTATGGAGTACTATGAAATGGTGTTTCAAATGTGGGTGCCGTCTTGAAAGCACTCTACGGCCCTCGTCTGAAGTGAGGGTTCTTTTCGTAGAACAGCACAGTGGATGCATGTTTAATAGTTTCGTTGAAAAACGTGTATTTCAAACACACAGCAACGCAGTTCAAGCACCACGTAGGCGGGAATCTTAACAGGGGGAAACACACACACTACTACAAGTACTATATTTATGAAATAATAAAAATACTTTCCACACGTTTGTATGTTGGTTTCTAAAAAAAAAAAAGCCCAAGGGGACATCCCCCGTCACGTACCAGATAGTCTAGTAATTGTTAAAAAAGAATGGAGGGGCGTGGAAAAACCAACTTTGCCCCCCTCTTTCACCCACAGAAAATTCATAAATACAGCACTGATGCCAATTGATGCCTACACAGCATTAACTATAGAGTTGGCTACTGAGTGTCTGCATCCGAACGATGTATCAATGCACTCAAATGCCTGAGAGAGAATCGAACTACGTGAATCTCGGCTCGCGACTGACTAGCCAATGAAACAAGGTTGGTGTCGACACCTACTGACTTGCGAGACACTGAGCCGCAATTCTTTTCTTGCTTCCCGTAATGTATTCACATTCACAACCGCCCATTAAGGCAAATTGATGCTTGTTGAAAATGATGACAGCTCGGAGTTATGTTATATCTGAATGGCTTGCTCGCCCAAGTAAGCAAAATGCCTTAGAGTCCAGGCATTGCAAAGGAATGTCAGCATCTCATTCCCAGGCTCGTTCACGAGACAATGCTGGAGACGTGCGAAGTGCACACACTATGTCGTAACGTCCAATACAGAACATGTTGTGTGTCGCATCATGAACAAACAAAAAGAAAATGGAAATAAAAATATTTCTTTATAGTTTGAGCTACTTTTATGAACGTTTTTGTTAAGCGGAAATTATAACCACGAAACAAAACATAACCAATTTATTGAGACCTCGTTAAAAAATTAAAAAATAAATAAAAAATCAAACAAATAAATAAAATTAAGTTTTATGCAGTTCAACCGATTGCTTAACATTTTATTTTTTATGGTTTCAGATATGCACAAAATTTGGTATCTCCTACAATTTGATAAACTCTGATACAATTAACTTGCAGTATATTAAATGCAAGTTACTTGTGTTAAAAGACGCCTGAGAGGCGTATCCGAGTCCGTGAGGGACGGAGGTCTTAATAGAAATAAAATAACTTAATTGAGTAATTATATTTATTATTAATGCTACAAACAGTCAAACATCTGTTATTTACCAGCCTGAGCGTCGTGTTAACTCTTATTATTCATACTGAGCTCAATATTTACGTACTATCCACATTTCAATCAAAATCTTTATCACAGTCTTTATTCTTGCTAATGTCCCTTCAACTGCTGCAACTATTTCCACATGTTTAGTTAAAACTACCTACAAGGAAGGGAAATCATGCAAGGAGACATGCATCACGGCAGCGAGGGATCGTACTGCNGTGTTAAAAGACGCCTGAGAGGCGTATCCGAGTCCGTGAGGGACGGAGGTCTTAATAGAAATAAAATAACTTAATTCAGTAATTATATTTATTATTAATGCTACAAACAGTCAAACATCTGTTATTTACCAGCCTGAGCGTCGTGTTAACTCTTATTATTCATACTGAGCTCAATATTTACGTACTATCCACATTTCAATCAAAATCTTTATCGCAGTCTTTATTCTTGCTAATGTCCCTTCAACTGCTGCAACTATTTCCACATATTTAGTTAAAACTACCTACAAGGAAGGGAAATCATGCAAGGAGACATGCATCACGGCAGCGAGGGATCGTACTGCNATTTAGTTAAAACTACCTACAAGGAAGGGAAATCATGCAAGGAGACATGCATCACGGCAGCGAGGGATCGTACTGCCATGGCCACAATTTTGCCATGAAAACTTCCCTAAGTGTACTTATAGCTAAAATACTATACCAAGAAGAGAAAGTGGAAAACCGGCATACACACCATAAAAGCCCTTTCGACAGGAAAGAATTAAAAATTGTTACATGCATTATCAGAAAATGCTACAGGAGACAGATAGGTGGGAACCATTCTCTTTATTAGTGGGTGGAGANATTGTTACATGCATTATCAGAAAATGCTACAGGAGACAGATAGGTGGGAACCATTCTCTTTATTAGTGGGTGGAGAAAATTCTAGTAGAGGGGACAGGGCATCTTTCTTTCTTTCATTTGACGCTGGTTCAACCAGAGCAATGCTTGCACATCACTTGGAGAAATATAAGCTTCTCGGGGTGAGCGAGGCGAGAGCTGCGATAAGTTTATCGGCGTGTGTGGCGGCGTCCTTAATGTTAGGTCGCTTCGTTATCATATAACTACTGTCCTTCACTACCTCTGGCTCGCGCGGGATGCGAAGCAGCGAGCGCGTAACAATATTACTAACCTAGCTTCTTTTAATGTAGCACAAGTGATTACGTGGTCGATTGACACGCACAATACTAACATTTGCAGCGTCGAATGCTAACTGCTGATAAGATTTATTTCTTTTAAATCCGCGAATAAATATTACATTGATTATAAAAACAGGAATTCACACTAAATCCAGTGAAATTAAATCGCATANTTAAATCCGCGAATAAATATTACATTGATTATAAAAACAGGAATTCACACTAAATCCAGTGAAATTAAATCGCATATCTTGGTAACGCGTATTGGTGTTAAGGGGGCTATCTACCTAGGCAGTCTAAGGTACAGAATCTTGATAAAAAAAAGTGGCTACGAACGTACGTACGTCACGCCTTTATATTTATTAATACATCAAATAAATGATGTCTCCCCTGACAATCTCGTAGTGGTGTATTCCTGAAGGGAAATCTGCACGCATTTTCAATGCTTTGCGCGTAAAGGCGATGAGACAATTGATGCACGTACGTGGGTCGCCCTCAACGACCCCGCGTCTCTTTTACTCAGATATGCAAAATACCTACAGCCAGGGGGCCGCCTTAACTGGCCACGTGGATTGTGGAAATAAGTAAATGTTATTCAAGGATATCAGTCAAACATTTACAGTTGTGTAAAATGTTTTATTTTATATTCAATGCTACATCACATTTTCAAGAATAACTTGTAATAGAAATCGCAGGGAAAAATTGCAGGCCATGTCCACACTTTTTTTTACGAATTNGCATTTTCAAGAATAACTTGTAATAGAAATCGCAGGGAAAAATTGCAGGCCATGTCCACACTTTTTTTTACGAATTCCTTTCTGAGGGTTGTGACAGGTTTTGTAATGTTCATTTTATGCGCTGACGAGTAGAAGATTTGCGCGGGAAACGGGACGACTACCCCCTATAGAACGTAAGGCAACGTCCGCCACGTTTTCCACATGATAAAATCGGGAGTGNACTACCCCCTATAGAACGTAAGGCAACGTCCGCCACGTTTTCCACATGATAAAATCGGGAGTGGCCCCGCCGAGTGTCAACCCAGTTTCACCGTGCTAGTAGGCGACGGTGGTCTTGATAATTAATCACTGGTCAATCATGGGAATGACTGACTTATTGATGGAAGCCTAAGCGGATTCCTACTAGAACTTCTGCTGTAGACTGTTATAGTCTATTTGAAGTTTCTTCACGTTTTTTGAATCAAACCTTTGAAAAATCACCTTATTAATGACGTGTCTGGTTTCCTAAATATGTCGCATATCACAAGCGTTTTACACTTATATTAACGTAAAGGTACCTTATTTTTAGTAAATCTGAACTTCTACTAACATTCTATCTATAAGTTATAATTTTTTAATTTATAGTTAATATGAATTAAATAGGGAGGAACTAGTAGTGTTGGTAAACACTGGTATGAAATAGTTAATATGCAATATAATATTCCTCGTGAGTGCTCACGAATCCGGCGCGCTGTCCTTTTGGTGTAGTCTATGCTTTGTTTGCATAAGGCGGAGGAATACCCAGGAAGTAGAACTTAAGTAGGGCTTCATAAAAGGTGGAAATAACCGTGACTAGAGTAAATAATACATGTTACCTACACAATTATGCTATTAACANAGGGCTTCATAAAAGGTGGAAATAACCGTGACTAGAGTAAATAATACATGTTACCTACACAATTATGCTATTAACAAAATAAATTGCCCATATATTTTGAATTAATTTAAATAAACAACTTGCACAGTAGTTAGAGGGGATCAACTAAAATAACTTATTTTGTAACTTTTCAATAACTTACTAAAAAAAAGGTGTTAGTAATGAAATGGTTGCACTGACGTACATATTTGTACCGGGGTGAGTGAAGAGTACACACGAGTAAGAGTACCGGGCGTGCGTCACGGATGAGAATATTGGGATTGTTGTCTGGTCAGGGCAGCGCTCATTGATAGCTGGTGGTCGCGCCACTGCTACACCGTCACAGTCGTAAAACGACGCGGGTGTCTTTACGACCGGCCGCCATTGTGAACGTGGCGAGCGATCACGAAGCCCCTCACGCTCGAGATGAAAAGGAACATTTCTCCTCGGGAATTAACCGGATTTCCTGTACGCTGTAATTGTTGTCGCCTCGCTCCTGCCCATGTACCTTTCGCGTTCGGGTTGCGGGCGATAAGTCGTGTCGCTGAATAACCCGCGTGTAGAGTAACGGCTTTCTTGATTATCCACCGCGTCCTGTAGGTGCTTCCTTTCTACACCTGCGTTCAAGTCTCCAACCCATCGTGACACACAATATACGTACGTGAATTGCAGCGTGGCTACGTTTCCAGGTCATGTAGAATCTACAAGAATTAAAAAAAATAATCATCATTTAACACATTTTTATAACTGTAAGCATCCAGGCAAAACGATTTTTTTATTCGACTCTTAGGAAGTCACCTGCATGCTTTGTTTTTTCGGGTGTGCTGTTTTTAGACTGAAACGAGGCCGAATTTGCTTAAATACGTATATTTATTGATTATATACACTCAGTATTATTTATATATACTGTAGGTTATTTACGTATACTCTAGGTTCTATGTACTCTAGATTACTCATGTGCCCCACAAGTCTTCGCATCCTGAACAATATGCTTGGCAAGAATTTATTTTTTGTGTCAAACCAGGCGAGATAGCGCTGTAGTAAACCTTCGAACCCATACTAGGGAGGAAGTGGGCTCCATTTCCGGTTAGGCCATCCTGATTTATGTTTTCCATGGTTTTCCGAAATCACTACATGCGAATGCTGGGATGGCCCACAGGTGATTCATTCCCCGTTCCTGTTTCTCTTAGCAACTTGCTCTGCCTCTAATGACCTCGCTGTCGACGAGACGTTACGCCATAGGTTACCGTTTTGTGTCAACTGCAGGTGCTGCTAACCAGATTTTTAATTACTATGGCTTCTCATGAGAAGTGTAACAGTAGTGTGAGAAGGTTCTGAAATTCGGGGTTTGAAAACATTCTTTTCAAAAGGTGCCTGCTTTCAGATGAGGGCGCATAGACAGGAACTCCACACTAGCATAAATGTAACTGTTTATAGCCGTAGTTAAATAAATTTCGATTCTGTCAATACCAGTGGGTCTGAGTGTTNAGGGCTTCATAAAAGGTGGAAATAACCGTGACTAGAGTAAATAATACATGTTACCTACACAATTATGCTATTAACACAATAAATTGCCCATATATTTTGAATTAATTTAAATAAACAACTTACACAGTAGTTGGAGGGGATCAACTAAAATAACTTATTTTGTAACATTTCAATAACTTACTAAAAAAAAAGGTGTTAGTAATGAAATGGTTGCACTGACGTACATATTTGTACCGGGGTGAGTGAAGAGTACACACGAGTAAGAGTACCGGGCGTGCGTCACGGGGGATTGTTGTCTGGTCAGGGCAGCGCTCATTGATAGCTGGTGGTCGCGCCACTGCTACACCGTCACAGTCGTAAAACGACGCGGGTGTCTTTACGACCGGCCGCCATTGTGAACGTGGCGAGCGATCACGAAGCCCCTCACGCTCGAGATGAAAAGGAACATTTCTCCTCGGGAATTAACCGGATTTCCTGTACGCTGTAATTGTTGTCGCCTCGCTCCTGCCCATGTACCTTTCGCGTTCGGGTTGCGGGCGATAAGTCGTGTCGCTGAATAACCCGCGTGTAGAGTAACGGCTTTCTTGATTATCCACCGCGTCCTGTAGGTGCTTCCTTTCTACACCTGCGTTCAAGTCTCCAACCCATCGTGACACACAATATACGTACGTGAATTGCAGCGTGGCTACGTTTCCAGGTCATGTAGAATCTACAAGAATTAAAAAAAATAATCATCATTTAACACATTTTTATAACTGTAAGCATCCAGGCAAAACGATTTTTTTATTCGACTCTTAGGAAGTCACCTGCATGCTTTGTTTTTTGGGGTGTGCTGTTTTTAGACTGAAACGAGGCCGAATTTGCTTAAATACGTATATTTATTGATTATATACACTCAGTATTATTTATATATACTCTAGGTTATTTACGTATACTCTAGGTTCTATGTACTCTAGATTACTCATGTGCCCCACAAGTCTTCGCATCCTAAACAATATGCTTGGCAAGAATTTATTTTTTGTGTCAAACCAGGCGATATAGCGCTGTAGTAAACCTTCGAACCCATACTAGGGAGGAAGTTGGCTCCATTTCCGGTTAGGCCATCCTGATTTATGTTTTCCATGGTTTTCCGAAATCACTACATGCGAATGCTGGGATGGCCCACAGGTGATTCATTCCCCGTTCCTGTTTATCTTAGCAACTTGCTCTGCCTCTAATGACCTCGCTGTCGACGAGACGTTACGCCATAGGTTACCGTTTTGTGTCAACTGCAGGTGCTGCTAACCAGATTTTTAATTACTATGGCTTCTCACGAGAAGTGTAACAGTAGTGTGAGAAGGTTCTGAAATTCGGGGTTTGAAAACATTCTCAAAAGGTGCCTGCTTTCAGATGAGGGCGCATAGACAGGAACTCCACGCTAGCATAAATGTAACTGTTTATAGCCGTAGTTAAATAAATTTCGATTCTGTCAATACCAGTGGGTCTGAGTGTTNGCTAGCATAAATGTAACTGTTTATAGCCGTAGTTAAATAAATTTCGATTCTGTCAATACCAGTGGGTCTGAGTGTTTCTTCATTGCTCCCACCCCTCTAGCATTCGAGAAATTTCTCCTTTCCAAATATTGCTGTTTAAACATATATTTGCCCTCATTGAATATGTAATTAGTATACAGTTGTTAAATTGTATTTGATTATTTGATAGAGCATATTATTTGATAGTGCTTATTTGATAGAGCACCCCTTTATATTCGGAGGAGCAACTCTCCCCTCCCCCTCCAAGGGCTAGGCCACCACATTCCAAATCATACCCTGCGCACGCCTTTTAAGGATAATTTTCAAAGTAAATAAAAAATTTAATGTATTGAAAGTGGGCAGTATGAAGGTAAACACGGAGTTACAACCAGGGTATTTACGTTGACGGAGATAATGAGTAATTATCACACTGTGTTGTTCTCGTGCATGCGGTTTGTAAAATTCTTCTAGTTTTTTTNTTGACGGAGATAATGAGTAATTATCACACTGTGTTGTTCTCGTGCATGCGGTTTGTAAAATTCTTCTAGTTTTTTTTCCCCTCTGGTTTCACACTTCTCAAGCTTAGATCTTTCCGAAATTCCCTGCGGGGTCGCCCTCTGATTTTCTCATGTGGGAATCGTGCTGGATGATGCCGCTGATTGACGGGTTTCCACGGTGATCTCCCGTTTTCTCCCGCCCTTGCATTCCGGCACTGCTCCACACTCGCGTAGCTTCACCCTCATCGGCTCTGAAGACCTTGATGATACGAGCCACCCAAATCTCTTCAATCACTAAACTCACGTAATGAGAGTAATTAATCTGAAACTAAACAAGAAAAACGTAAATTTTTTTTATTTATTCAATTTTATTTAAAATGTCAGTGTTCATTACGATTAGGAAGTGCGTAGGTTGTTTTTTTTNATTTTTTTTATTTATTCAATTTTATTTAAAATGTCAGTGTTCATTACGATTAGGAAGTGCGTAGGTTGTTTTTTTTTTCACGCCAAGCCTAGTCGTTAATCTGCCGCAACTGGTCGGTAGTTTGAAGAAGTTAGTCGTCGAGTGGAGGGGGGTGTAGGGGGTTTAGAAGCAGATAGACCGTGTGATGCGAATACCAGGGAAAGCCACACAGAAGTACTGTAGGGCCATATTTTTCAATTTACCTCCTCCCCCACCCTAGGTTATCGTGGCCCTAGTGCCACTTACCGTTTGTCCGGAATAATAACCAATTATCGAGACAGCGGAATTAGAATAAAAGGCTCGTTACGACTCCCTGTTCGAAGCAGCCGAGGGCCGGTCGCGTTCATAACACACGCGTGTTTTATAGTCGGTTGTTCATTAATATTAACAGAGTGCGCGCCCGCCCGGCGCCGTATTTACGAGGCAATCGTGGCGGCGTAATCAGCTGGCGCAGCGTCGTAAACCTATCGCTGCAAGACGAAGCTGACTGCGAGCTGTGACATCGGCTGGCGGGGGAGGGAGGATCCGGTCTCGTCCGGGCATTTATAATTAAAATTCTTGTTATCGTCGGCCCACGAGATTTTCCCCCCGGGTCTCGCCCTCGTCGCGACTGCACTACCGGGGGACATGGCCCGCCTGGGAGGAATACGTTGGTGTAGTCTATTTACGGTTCCGTCACACTTTTGGAGTCAAACATTTGAAACATCACTCCATGAATGACGTGCTTGGTTGTTTCTNTATTTACGGTTCCGTCACACTTTTGGAGTCAAACATTTGAAACATCACTCCATGAATGACGTGCTTGGTTGTTTCTAGATATGCCAGGTATCACATGTGTTTTATACTTGTCTTAACATTAAAGTACGTAATTTTGGTTTAATTTAACTTTTATTTATATTTTATCCATAAATTATATTTCCTTTACAATAAATATGAATTAAAACAGGGAAAATTTCCGTGTGTTGGTAATACGTAGTAAGAAATAGTTCTCATGGNCTTTACAATAAATATGAATTAAAACAGGGAAAATTTCCGTGTGTTGGTAATACGTAGTAAGAAATAGTTCTCATGGGAAATATTGCTACACTGAGTGCGCAGGAATGCGGTGCGTTGTCCGTTTGGTGTAATTCTCTATACTCGATTAAGCTTTGTCTGCATGAGGCGGAGGAATATCCTGGAAGTAGAACTTTAGCAAGGTTTCAGAATAGTGCGCAGCAACTGTGGTTGGCCTACACAGTAGTTCACGGTTGATTGGTCACTTTTAAAATAAACCTTTGAAAAATGTCACTGTCCTTGCCTGCGTGTATTTTAACTTGCACACTGACTGGCACGCGCCCAGTAAAGTTGGTAACGACGCAGGGAAAGTAGTCCCGTGTATCAACGATGATTTAAAAGCGCAAGGTAAACATTTTTCAATGCGGAGATTATTTATTTTAGTATTCCATTCTCTCAATGCATATAAGATAAGAAATCGACAAATTTGTAAAACACTAAAAATGTAAATAATAATTTAACAGTTTACTCTGACTGGCGTATGTACAAAGTGATCGGGTCGATGGCTGTTTTAATTTCTCGTGTGGTGGAAGAATACACGGTGCGCAAACAAGCGTATGTTAAGCAGGGTTTCCGAAAGTGGTCAGTTCACCGTGAACAACTTGTAGAAGTGGTGGTGTTTTATAGTCGTTAAAGGAAAGGTGCGCAGCTGCCCGCCTGGGAGGTGGATGTTGATAGAGAAGTGTTTTATAGTCGTTAAGGGAAGAGGCGCGCAGCTCCCCGCCTCCGCTCATTTGTTGCTGTTTACGATAGTCGACGCGGTGGTCGCCGGGCGTGTAACAGCCCCGTGCCTCGTATGACCTTCCGCCGCGGCGGGCTGCCTCGTCGACCTCGCACCCTGCCGGCTTCACCACAGAGCACATCCAAGGGTTACTCCCAACTTTACTGAAGCCCTGCTCAAGTTCTACTTTCGGGATAATCCTCCGCCTCAGGCTAAGCTTAGAAATTGACACCAAAGAGCTTAACGCACGGCATTGGTACGCACTCATTGTAATATTATTATGCATAAGAACCATTGCTTACTAGGCATTAACAACGCATGCGTTTTCTCTCCGTCTTTGTTCATATTTAGTTATGAAGGAGCTATCGTAATTTATAGATAACGTATATGTAAAAGGTTAACTTTACCAAAATATGTTAACACAAGTATAAAACGTTCGTGGTATATGGCATATCTAGAAAATAACCAAGCACGTGATACATGGGGTGTTTTTTCCAAATGTTTGATTCAAAAAAGTGTGAATAAAGCGCGAATAGACTATAGGGAGATCTCGCTACCTGCGCAAAACCACCCTGTCTCCCAGCATTGGACTACTTTTCTGTTGACACGAGTACCATAAACCACGTGGATAGGATCGTAGGATCTGAGGTTAGAACACTGTTTAAGTAACAAGTGCTCGGAGATTCTGCATTCTCCGTCCAACCAATTTTTAGTGTAATTTGATAAAAGTCAAATTGATTAAAAGTAATTTATTCACATAAAAAGGCTTGTCCTAATGGAAGTTTAATATAAAAACACGCACGTTCACCACTGCTGGTCACGTGACTTCGACGGGTACATTGGTGAGAGGTAGGTCAATGTGGAGTGCATGCGCAGAAGACGAGAAATAGGTCCGCCTCATCTTTAGCCTATGGGTTTGACAGCTGCGTGTCCTGGGTCGTCTGTCGCCTAACGGCTGTCTTTTTGTAGGGCGCTGACTTGAAGTAACTGCAATTACGGTCTCTGCTTGGCGCGGTGCCGAGTCAAAGGACAGGCATTTACCAGTTGAATGATTCTCGGCGCTTCTCATTTGGTTACCGTTCACAAAATCGCTTTCAAACAAAAATAACTGCGTGCCCTCTCAAAGAGGAGAATCATGCTACAAGAGAGCAAATGGGGAGTAAATTACATGTTTAAAAAAAATTCCTTATTTTTACCGAGAAATTGTTCGTAATTTTACAAGTGTTTTTAACAGTGCATCAATTTTTCTTGTGAATTTACTGGTTTGTAATACTACAAGAGCCGTGTTGGTAATGGACCTCAAGAAATGTTAGTGCTAAACTGACCCGTATCCACGAGTTCAAGTAAAATTGACCGATATTCAACAACGTTTGTTTGGGGGGAAACTAGGGGTGATGTAAAACGCAGTAACGTGCAGAAATAAATGTACTGCAAATTTTGATAACGTAAAACACTCCAATAATTAAAATGAAACTACGGCAATTTTAATAACACGTGAAGCTATTACTCATTAACTATTAATGCTAATGTCTCATATCTANAACAAAAATAACTGCGTGCCCTCTCAAAGAGGAGAATCATGCTACAAGAGAGCAAATGGGGAGTAAATTACATGTTAAAAAAAATTCCTTATTTTTACCGAGAAATTGTTTGTAATTTTACAAGTGTTTTTAACAGTGCATCAATTTTTCCTGTGAAATTACTGGTTTGTAATACTACAAGAGCCGTGTTGGTAATGGACCTCAAGAAATGTTAGTGCTAAACTGACCCGTATCCACGAGTTCAAGTAAAATTGACCGATATTCAACAACGTTTGTTTGTGGGAAAACTAGGGGTGATGTAAAACGCAGTAACTTGCAGAAATAAATGTACTGCAAATTTTGATAACGTAAAACACTCCAATAATTGAAATGAAACTACGGCAATTTTAATAACACGTGAAGCTATTACTCATTAACTATTAATGCTAATGTCTCATATCTATCCAGAAATCATAAAATGAAATAAATGCGTTCTTCTTAACCGAATAAGTTCACTAATATTTATAAGCATGTACAGGGAGCGGCAGAAATAACTCCCGAATTTGCCACCATCATGGGTTCGGCGCTAGTGGTGGTAGGCGGCCCGGGGTTGTGTCATAGTGCAGCACCACTGCTGCCANAGCGGCAGAAATAACTCCCGAATTTGCCACCATCATGGGTTCGGCGCTAGTGGTGGTAGGCGGCCCGGGGTTGTGTCATAGTGCAGCACCACTGCTGCCATTTCAGTCGTCACCATGGCAAGGAACGGTGAACATTGTGCGTTCGTCCTTAAAACCTATTTTTAAAATGGCGATTCTGTAATCACAACGCAGAGATTATTTCATACGTGCTTCGGAATAGGTCGGCACGGTGCAGTCCCTGACAGGAAAACCGTTCTATTGTGGGTTAAAAATTTTAGNATTTTGACTAGAATCGTTTGTGTATTTTTTATTAGCCGTTCAAATTCGGGAGTTATTTCTGCCGCTCCCTGTACTTATACATTCGGTACCAAAATAATTGGGAATTTCGTGAGTTAATTTGGTTTTGTGGTTAAGGCTGTGGGATAATTACGCAAGGAGTGTTGTGAAATTATTATTTTTTCCTTATTCTCTTTTATTAATTTGTCACATTTCTTTTCTAGAAGAAAAAAAATGGTTTTATGTCCACTTCTCAATAATGTAAGTTGTAATACAAGCCTATCATTTGTAATATTACAAATTTTTTGCATATTTTACAAGAACGGTTTGTAGTTTTACAAATGATTTCCTTGGCAAATGGGTTTCCAAGGGTTTTCCTTGTAAAAGTACAAACACATTTTTACAGTCTAATCAGTTTTTTTTTTTTTTTTTTTTTTTTTTTTGTTAAGTGTATAAATGTGAATTTACCCCCAATTTCCAGGGTATTAAAAGATCTGCAAAAAAAATCTTTTTATTGATTTGTGGCAAGATCAACAAAAAAGTGGGCAGCCGCGTTAATTATCTTCTCACCGCACGGCTTCGGGCATTGTACGATCTCCTCCAAGAAAGTCGGCAAGGCATCTGAGCAGGCGATCCCTGTGTTCGAGGTCGCTGTGTTCATAATGTTCGCATCACGAGCTTCTTGGTTGGAAACCCTACAAAGCCAGATATGTGTGTCCGTTCTCCATTAGCTCCGTTACTGTGTCGCGCTCTTGTTACGCCTGTGCGCCGCGATGCAAGCTCGGGTAGAAGCTGCTACGGGACCTCTCACCCGAGCCTGCATGCGAGCAGGCGTAGAGGTTTCTATGCAACCTTATTGCTTTGTTGTGACAACAGGAACTTTTTGTGTTAAATATACACAAACGTTTACCGTAATTTTAACATAATGCGGTTCGGTCGTGGCAGTAGTTAACATTTTCACGGTTTTTTAAAATTTACTATTTACTTAGTCTTGTTTAAAGTCTTGATCGGTGTTTCCCTAAACTAAATCAACAAAACAACTACTATCGTCAATACTACATTCCACCACCCTCGCTCTCTGATTGGCTAAAATTTCGACCTTGTAGGAAACCTTCTAACTAAAATTTTGGGGCTGCGGTGGTGTAGTGTCGAACCGGGTTCAACTCCCAGCGGTGTCGCTCCAGGATTTTCGTACGTGGGAATCGTGCCAGATGATGCTGCTGGTCGGCGGGTTTTCTCGGGCATCTCCCCCCCCCNCATCGGCTCTCAAAACCTCGATGTTAAGAGCCCGCCCAAATCTCTCCGCTCCACTGCACTCGGGCAAATTTTTCATAGAAGCTGTTAAGCAAGCTTGAATGGCATCATCCAAGGAAACTTCCATCTTGGAGCACGGGCTAGCGTAAATCAAGGCCGCAGTAAACATATTAAAATGAATACATTTCTGACCACCTTATACTAAGGCCGTGCTCTCTATTTCGTTTCGAGTTTAGTTTTCCATAATTTGTGTTTAGAATTTCGTGGTGTTTAATCGGAACACCACGACTGTTTAGCACGCCACGTTGCTATTATTTTGATGTTGTCATTATTCCAAAATTAGAAGTACACGAAGTCTAAAAATAAACTGTAACTATTCCCGAAATTTTTCGAGAGCCGTTTGAAAATTAAAATTAACAAAATGAAACCAATACGATGTGAAATTGTTACTTAAAAAAATGTTTGCCATAAGAAAATAACTATTTTAAGAATATTTCAGCAACTTTTGAAATAAATAGTGTGATACAATACACATTTGTTTATCCCGATAACCTCGTTTATATGTGTGTTTAAACGTGTCAAACAAGCGAAATTAATATGAGGGTGGTTTGGTAATTTGTATTTTGTAATTTGCCAGTTTCAGAGTTGAGAAAAACGAAAAAGCAAGTTACAAAAATGCGTCATATATTTTGTAGAGAAAACGGGTCACGTGACCACTTCGTTAGCGTAAAGTGGCAGTTGGAGCACGCACGGCCTGATAGTGCGGCGGAGTGGTCTGGTCGTCTGCAGACGGCGTCGCGCGGCACGAGGTGGCTTCCGCGTGCACGCGCACCGGGCTAATAGCCGCTGCTGACGTCACCTCCAGCCGCACCTGTCGCCCTGCAGCTTCCTTCAGCGCGTCCCGTCCCGCTGGAACTGGAGCGGCGAGCTCGNCTATGTGAAATTGTTACTTAAAAAAATGTTTGCCATAAGAAAATAACTATTTTAAGAATATTTCAGCAACTTTTGAAATAAATAGTGTGATACAATACACATTTGTTTATCCCGATAACCTCGTATATATGTGTGTTTAAACGTGTCAAACAAGCGAAATTAATATGAGGGTGGTTTGGTAATTTGTATTTTGTAATTTGCCAGTTTCAGAGTTGAGAAAAACGAAAAAGCAAGTTACAAAAATGCGTCATATATTTTGTAGAGAAAACGGGTCACGTGACCACTTCGTTAGCGTAAAGTGGCAGTTGGAGCACGCACGGCCTGATAGTGCGGCGGAGTGGTCTGGTCGTCTGCAGACGGCGTCGCGCGGCACGAGGTGGCTTCCGCGTGCACGCGCACCGGGCTAATAGCCGCTGCTGACGTCACCTCCAGCCGCACCTGTCGCCCTGCAGCTTCCTTCAGCGCGTCCCGTCCCGCTGGAACTGGAGCGGCGAGCTCGTCATTGGCTCGTCAACACGTGCACATACATCGGTGATTACGGCTTCCAAGGTCACTTTAGTCAAGCATGGGGATAGCCGGCTCGCTGTTTATCCGGTACTTTTTTTAAAATAAATAATACGCTAATACTTTAAAGTTTACAGAGTGGAAATGTTTTTTTTTTTAAGTTGGATCGTAATTAGCGTCAGTTGTAGAATTTCAACACCGTAAACTTATTCGGTCAAGATTCGTTTCAGTAATTTATCCAGTATTCTCCAGTTGAATATACTAATAGCAATTATGGAAAAAAAATAAAAAGAAATAAATAAATCTTCAGTAGTATGTACGCAAGACTTTTTCGTTTTGCACGAGGCATGTGTTTAAGCGTATGCAAGTTGTACCCGTGGGTTAACTATGGAGGGGCATGCTAAACGGGTGCTTACGGAATTCCAAAGGCTTCAAAAACGGTTGCGTGCCAACAGTCGTCATAACAGAGTATTCGTGGTGTTGCACGTCGTGCGTACGGTCCGTCAACCGTCTACAGGTGGTTCTGGGGTGGTTGGGGGCGCTTGAAAGAGAAGAACCGTTAAGTGTTGTGCAGTTGGCCGCTGCTTGTTGGATGGCACGACGTTGGAGAGAGCGGTGATTTACTCGCGAGGGTATTAAAACAGAACGATGCCGTTCCCTTTCTGAAGTCGCCAGTGCTGGGAATGTTGTTCCCGCCGACTGTGATCGAGTGACTGGTCGTGATCACCGGGCCTTCACGCTCGTGTGTCCGCCGTGAGTCAGTTGAGTTTCTAGTGCGTGGCGTGGCTAGGTTAGGATGACCAGATGTCCTGCTTGTCGCCGGACGGTCCTTTTTTTTTCTTCTAAAGAGTTGTCCTTCGGAATGCGGAATGCCAAAGAAAGTTATGAAATGTCCTTTAGCCAAGTGTCATGCGAAACGTCCCGTTTTTACACATAAATTAACAATGAAAATTTATGTTATTTACACACGTAGTGAGTTTTACTAACATACTTTTACAAAATAACTCTTTGATGCGTGCCGTTTATTCAAATGACAAATGTTTTTCACAGAAATAAAAGTATTAAATATTGCTATTAGTATCTGCTAACTCACGATTAAATAGTAATAATGATTTTAATTTACATCCGGATACTTTTCGGTTATACTATTTTCAATTATTCAATCGCATTAGCTTGTATTTACATTACTGTCATGCTTGCAAGTAAACCAGAACCCTTTTATAATAAATCTCATTTCTTACGTTAAGTTCCCTATCTCGTGTATTAAAATATCTGGTCACCCTAAGCGAGGTGCCTAGTCCATTACAAAACTACTATTCGTGATTTGTGCAATAGTTTGCTGACGTAGTTCTACATACCTGTAGACCGTTCACGGCAAAAAAAAAGTAATAATTTTTAAAATCATTTTTTGAAAGAAAAAAAAAATTACTATAATCCATAATTTCATGTAATTCAGCTGCATGATCAAACATTTTCTGTTCTTGCTACCGTACGCACGCAGGTTCCCAGTTAAATTGGCAGTGCATTAAGCAAAACAGTTCTAAGCCGTAACGCATGACGAGTGTAAAATTTAAATTTTTGGCGCACACAATTTTTGTTTTACTTAATACTGATTAACTAAAGTACGTATTGGCATTTAGGTAACCAACCATTTCACGATTTCACTTGTCTTCCGAACCAATGAAGAAATTAANCTAAAGTACGTATTGGCATTTAGGTAACCAACCATTTCACGATTTCACTTGTCTTCCGAACCAATGAAGAAATTAAGGCCATGGCAATGTAAATTTTACATACGGCGGTGGGATACAAAATTATGAGAATAGTAGGTATGTTTTAAGCAGGGTTTACGAAATCGCTCTTTTTACTGTGAACAACCTATACAAGTCAATACTTGGAGCTATAAGTGAAATTGTAGAATTCATATGTAGTTTTTACAGGCGTATTTCTGTTTGATAAGGATGATTTGTAATTTCTACTGGTATCATTGCCTTGACAAACTAGTCAACAAGTTCAGTTTTAATAGAACTTATAAGCTATTATAATGTTCATGGCCTGTGAATAAGTCTGATTGGTAATGCGTGTGTTTCAATACAATGCGTCCAATTTCAATTGTTCAGACGTATTAATTTATACGGATAAAATATTTTAGGATACGAGGCAACCAAACCGTTTGAGTGCTGACTTGTTTTTCCCCATTTTACTGCAGCATAATGAAATATCTCGTATATTGATGCGAATACGTTGTAGACTCTGCAATTAAAATCATACGTATTTGGCATAGTAATAATGTGGACAACTTGGTAAAGTTATTTGTTAAAGTAAGTATTGTAAATGTTGTGTTAAATTGCCATTGTGTTTTCCTTCTAGACTACCAGAGCACATCTCGAAAGTATGTATGCCTTGTTAATAGTGCTGTTGAAATATCCCCCGGGTGAGAGCAAAATCAGAAACTGTTTCGTTAATGTTATTTTTCTTAGTTTGTAAGTAGATATTTAACCAGGAAATGCCCGGAAGAATATGTACTTATCATGTACTCATGTCATTATCGGCCTTGGATATTCGCGGTTTTGAGCAGAGTGGCCGACATCTGGTGGCGGAAATACGTATCGTTATATCAGTGATAAACTGCCGTTTATACAATGCAGTCAACGAGATGAAATGTTTGTTGTAATTTGTGGAATTTCTGAGATAAAAATGTAAGAACGAAACGTAAAAATAACTTAATAAGAGTGCCAAATAGTTTTTTTTTNTGTGGAATTTCTGAGATAAAAATGTAAGAACGAAACGTAAAAATAACTTAATAAGAGTGCCAAATAGTTTTTTTTTTAATACGATCCTGAATATAAACTAGTACCAGAAATGAGCAAAAGTGTTTGCTCACTTACTATCCGAGTNTTTTTTTTTAATACGATCCTGAATATAAACTAGTACCAGAAATGAGCAAAAGTGTTTGCTCACTTACTATCCGAGTAGAAGAAAAACGTTGATTCATCAGCTACCCATCGATTTTCCTGTTTTCGTGGTCAAGATAATGAGTGAATCTCTATTTTCCCATTTGAAATTACCTAGGACATCAATTGCAAAACATTATCCACCAGAAATTCCACTTATTCATCACCCTTTCTACAGTTACATTTCTATGCGTGTTGGAGAGTAAGANAACATTATCCACCAGAAATTCCACTTATTCATCACCCTTTCTACAGTTACATTTCTATGCGTGTTGGAGAGTAAGACATATGAAGTGACTGTGAGGTAAAACACCGCCTATAAACATAAAAAGTACTTTTTTTAGAATTTTTTTTTACTGGTTTCCTGAAAAGTTAGGATTCTTAATTACCGAGCTACATATGTATTTGCCAAGAGAACGTGTNATTTTTTTTACTGGTTTCCTGAAAAGTTAGGATTCTTAATTACCGAGCTACATATGTATTTGCCAAGAGAACGTGTAATTTTTTGTAATTATGTAATGATACGAAGTAGTCTCATGTTGCTACTCAGTACATCTCTATTGGTTTCATTATCACACTGCGGAACAATGCTGCACTCCAACAAATGTGGCCTTACATTTCCAAGCCTTTGACAAAGGGTCGTTCAAAACCCCAGACTAATCCATTATTTCGTGTAATTCAGCTACATGATCAAACATTTTCTGTTCTTGCCTAAAATATACATATATATAAAGGAAGCACAACATCCACGTCCCTTTGGAACACACTGAGTGCGTGGTACATGATTCGAAGTTATGAACTCTAATAATGGCATGTCATTAGAGGAATACCANAAAGTAAGCACAACATCCACGTCCCATTGGAACACACTGAGTGCGTGGTACATGATTCGAAGTTATGAACTCTAATAATGGCATGTCATTAGAGGAATACCAGAGAGAGAATCCAACGTTTTTTGTTTTTACTAACTTTCTGAAATAATATTGTACCAGGGTAAAGTATTTCTGTCGAGATTTTTCTGTCCCGCAAATCTGTATAAATGCCATTGCGGCACAAGATACCGTACGAAATAAACTTGCCAATATGGCAATATTTGCCCACAAAGTTGTCAAAATCCGTTACCCGTTATACTTAATTTTTCTTTGTATGTTGCGACAAAACATATTTGTGTTGGGTGGTTTTTGAGACTTGTGTTAAGAATTTTCTTGTGTTTCCTTTTCTTNAACATTATCCACCAGAAATTCCACTTATTCATCACCCTTTCTACAGTTACATTTCTATGCGTGTTGGAGAGTAAGAAATATGAAGTGACTGTGAGGTAAAACACCGCCTATAAACATAAAAAGTACTTTTTTTAGAATTTTTTTTACTGGTTTCCTGAAAAGTTAGGATTCTTAATTACCGAGCTACATATGTATTTGCCAAGAGAACGTGTAATTTTTTGTAATTATGTAATGATACGAAGTAGTCTCATGTTGCTACTCAGTACATCTCTATTGGTTTCATTATCACACTGCGGAACAATGCTGCACTCCAACAAATGTGGCCTTACATTTCCAAGCCTTTGACAAAGGGTCGTTCAAAACCCCAGACTAATCCATTATTTCGTGTAATTCAGCTACATGATCAAACATTTTCTGTTCTTGCCTAAAATATACATATATATAAAGGAAGCACAACATCCACGTCCCTTTGGAACACACTGAGTGCGTGGTACATGATTCGAAGTTATGAACTCTAATAATGGCATGTCATTAGAGGAATACCAGAGAGAGAATCCAACGTTTTTTGTTTTTACTAACTTTCTGAAATAATATTGTACCAGGGTAAAGTATTTCTGTCGAGATTTTTCTGTCCCGCAAATCTGTATAAATGCCATTGCGGCACAAGATACCGTACGAAATAAACTTGCCAATATGGCAATATTTGCCCACAAAGTTGTCAAAATCCGTTACCCGTTATACTTAATTTTTCTTTGTGTGTTGCGACAAAACATATTTGTGTTGGGTGGTTTTTGAGACTTGTGTTAAGAATTTTCTTGTGTTTCCTTTTCTTNATGTTGCGACAAAACATATTTGTGTTGGGTGGTTTTTGAGACTTGTGTTAAGAATTTTCTTGTGTTTCCTTTTCTTTAATACATTTCGTTGTAAAATAAATTAAGTACAATGATTATTATTTTTTAAATAAATATTACCTATGACAAAAAATAAAGTCAGTGGTGAGAATCGAAGCCGCGCCCTTACTGCTTTGCAAGGTTTAAAAGCTAGTCGTAGTTTCATTTAGCTCCGATTATACAGGTTGCTTCGTAACTTATGTTACAGACTTTGAGAGGTAACTCCTTACGCAAACGCCGATTGTGTCTGGAAAAACGTCTTAAGGGTAGAAAACACCCCCAAAAGTTGGGCCTTAAAATTAGTTTATATTAAATTTAATGGCAACAAATTAGTATTGAGTTTGAAATAGGACAGCATCGTAGATAGACCGTCTGTCACGCCGTGCACACCACCCCGTTCACCATTACAACGCACCACCGCAGTGCTCATTCTACGTGCACCCCCCTCCCAGTGACTTGGACTCGCCCGGGTGAAGGGCCTAACAAGATCCTGGAGGATGTTCCAGTGACATTTTATAATGAATTGCAGAACAATATTCCATTAAAAACAATTAATAAATTGAAACAAACTCATGCACGTGCAAATATCATGAGAAGACAGCCCTTGTAGTAGTTTAATCATAATTTTTCTTTAAATTAATTTCCAGCGTAGCTTCCAGAAACGTGTGTATTAATTAAATAATTTATATATTGCTTGGAGTGCCACGCCCACGAGCAGCGTTAATTACACCAGCGCGGCGTCGACGCCTAGCTTGTCGTAAACGCAAAGCAACCTTTGAATTAACAGCCATTCACTCCGTAAGAGATGTTACTGCGCGGGAATCCATTACCTGCAGAATCCAACGCAGAGTCGCAGTGTTGCCAACCCCGTGTGAACGTTTACGATGCCGTTGGCTTTTTTTTTTTAAAATCTGCAATGGCTTGAAAGTTGTGTCCGCGTAGTTTTACCGAGTCTCGCGACGGCAGAACGTGTTTTTTTTCGCCCCCCCCCCCCNGGCTGTCCACTCACAGGGAAAACAGGAAAAAGTCAGGGAATTTAATGTGAGAGGGAAATGTCAGGGAATTTTAGCCTGGTAAATAATTGCTACTCTGCAACGTAAATTAATTATGAGAATATGCGTGTTAAGATTTCGGTTTTCAAGTTATTGAACTGCTATAATAATACATATATGCCAAGTGACATAAAGCCTATTCGTACAAATTTAAGTATTTGTGTATTTGTAGTAGACGCTCAAGTGTTTGGGCGTTTCACTGTAAAGTGAGCACCTTTGATGCCCTAGTTACTGTTTTCTTTTAGCCATTTTTTTTATAAATCCTTTAACCACCTTCTTTAAATAAATACTGGCATGTAAGTATGCATAGTGTGTATACTCCACCGCACTCGGAAGTTACCATCTAAGGCTAAAATAAAAATATGTTTACTTACTATTATTCCAAAAAAAGAGGGCTTTCAAATGTGCTCACTTTACCGTGAAAAGCCTATAGTAAGAAGCGTGGATTGCGAGAAACATTAATGGGCTGAAAGAAATGTTTTCTCTGCTTGCTTGGTCTGATGTGGTGTACTTTAATCAATCAAACTTCACTGAAGGTATGTTTGTTCTGTCAGTGGTGAAATAATTTGGTGGTAAAAGGTTTCGGTATTCCTGTAGATAGGTGCAGGGAAATGGTAAGATACTGCCTGTAAGACAGAGAAGAGTTAGGAAATTCTTGCATGAGAGATCACTCGAAGCATCCCTGGTTATTCCGATTGCACCCGAAACCGTGCGCGTGCCCTTGCAAGCAGGAAGGGCTAGATCGTGGCTTGACTGAGGACATTGCGTTGGGAAATTATCAAGGGAAGTGTGCGACTTGAAAAGATGACCGCCCGGTTCGTAAATCTCGTGCTGCTTCTTTGGAAATAGTAATTCAGCAGCGTGCATGAATTGCTTCTCCGCGCGTCACTTCGGTGGCCTTGCTCGCCGTCGGGTCTATTACGTCCCGCGACGCTAAGAAACGCAAAAGCAGTCCTGCGTTCGACCGCGACGCCAAACCGTACTTGGTGTTAGTTCTGGTTACGACCGCCCGGTGCGCGAACGCAAAGTCTGCACCGACGATAAAGACGGTCGCGAACTTGACTCCGGCGACATACGCCGCCCAAACCACTTTGCGTCTCGCGCGGCAAGACAAAAAGGCGGACATTTTTTTCATGGAGAGGCCGTAACCTCGTGAACAAAAAACTGCTGTAATTGAATAACGGAGCTTAGAAAATGCCTCTTCCCTATGTTAAAGTATTCGTTTTCATTTCTAAAGTTGTTCGAGGTTACAGAAGAAACCAATTTCTGTTTTCCAAAATTGAGAACGTATGTTTTTTTTAGCCGCCGTGTCGCACAGCTGTGTGGAAAATACTTAAACTATCGTGAGTCGCGTGGATACCAAGTGAACTAGCGTGGTGGATAAGGTTGCTGCTGACGCACTAGAGGTAGAATGTTCGTGGGTTCTAATCCGGTATAGTCAATTTTTTTTTTTAAACCAATAGTCTTTATCAACGTTTTACCTAACTAGTTCTTTTAAATTTTTTTACCCGTGCACACAAATTATTAACATTTTTAAATATCTGAATCTTATATCCACGTAAGTCTACGCCTTTTTTTTATGTACTACGTACGAGTTAAAATACAACGAACGTAATAGTTTTTTTACTATGTATCACGAGTTACAAATTACAATGAACCAAATTAAATATTGTTCGTGGCATGGAGTATTTATTATGAATTAACACTTTAAAAAGAGAATATTCTGTTCGCTAGGATGCATTATTTGAGTGAAATTCGCGTTTCCAAAAGTGTTATCGTCTCAAAACACCACATCTATTATATAAATTCCTGATGTTTATGTGAAATGTTATGAATAGATTAGAAATGCTGTGATTATTAGTAGGTATACAAGAAAAACGCACCTAAGAGTACGGAAAATATGAAATATCACAATTCACAACGTGCCAGAAGACCACGTTTCAATATTTTGCTATATGTTTGTAACGTGTGTATTTTTAACGACGACGTTGTTCAATGTTCCAGAGCTTGTCGTTCCAATAAATAACTTTTAAGCGTGCGCAGTATTCATGCGTTGGTTTAAGTGAGGCGATCGAAGACGTTCCATAAATAACTGCACAAACAACGGAACCTTCTGCTCGTGTAACCCGTTACCAAATTGTAACATCTCATCACAACTGTTAAGTTAAATAACGCCCATATCTGCACGAAATAAGTGTTGCAGTCGTGCAATGCCGCATGCACAAACACGCAACGCACAGTACCGGAGAGATGGGCGAGGAGAGATGTAACATTTAAATGAACGCGAGTACTGTTCGAGAAAGTTTTGAGACTTGCATCACTTCTATAAACAACAAGTTTAAGCCCGCCGACTCGACCCACGACCTCGAGATAACCCGGTGGTTGCTGAGAATCTCAAGAAACACAAATTATTCAATCTCGTAAGTTAAAAAAAAAGTCGTCGACGTCGAAGTACGTAACGCGAATAACTTCATTCTGGCTGGTAGCACGTTGGACGTAAATCTTCACGTTGAGAAGCGATGCGTTCTTCGCTTGCAGTAGTGTGGGGCTTAATGTATCAGTGACGGCGCCAGTAACAAGAAAAAGGGTAGTGAGATGAGTGGCAGCTTCTCTCGAGTAAACATTGTGTTTGTGTGAAGTAAGTGAAGAGGAAGTGACGTCTTGAGAATGTGAGCGCGCGCGCCTTCGAGGAGAGGAGGCGCCGTTGGCGGAGCGTCGGAAGGCCCCGCAAGAAGGGAAGACGGCACAACAGGTGATGTAGCGCTACAAAAGGGGGAAGTTATATTTAAGTGTAGCCCTTCTACAAATAATATTAAACGCACCAAGGTCACGTCCGGCCGTAATGAAGCCTTGCGACGGCGATGGGAAATAACATAAACAATCTTCCTGTGTGTGTTGCTTCCTCACAACTTTAAGCGATCACGACGGGGGTTTTAGTTCAGTAGTCTGTTCAGAAAATATACAGCATCGACGAGGGACGCCACTTCTCGTTCCAGGATCGCACGTGCGCTCACACCCATCGTGAGGTGTTGAGTCCTCGAGGGGGGTGGGGAGGACGCACAATCTCTGGGGTCTGGTGCGGCTTCCAGAGTTTATTTAAAGTTCTACCCATCTTCAGTTAAAAATCGGTTTTGTGAATATGCCTATTTTCAATATTCGTGGTATCTTTAAGACATTTTCATCGTGCATTATTGGATTGGATCTAAGTTGTCTTGGGGAACACATGGGGAGAAATTTTCTTAAAATATTCTTCAAAACTTGTGTACTATTGTACTAGTTTTGCTATTCATGTGTGACATTGTGCAGAAATACTATAAAGTGCGCATTCTTTAAGTTTTTTTTTTTGTATAAGGGTTTGAAAATTTGCACGTTAAAGTAGGATAGGGAACCCAACAAAATTATTTTCAACGTGGCACTTAAGGGGGCTCTTCGACTCTGTGTACGCGACTGTTTGGAGGAAAGCCCGTGTCTGTTTCCCATAATGTGGGGTGCCTTATTAAATATTTGATACTTTTATATATTCACCTGGGATTCACCATTATAAGTTTGCTAGTATCTAGTTGGTTCATAGTTAATAAAGAGCTGTCCGAAGTTTTGCTTAGTGTCTTCTGCTTGTCCACTATACATCCTCCATCCACTTACGGAAGATACCAATCCCACGGACTTCCCAGTGCCACATCGTGTGGCATTGGGAAAATTTTACGAACCTAAATGTGTTACGGTTACGCGAAATCCACGTTGATGCGCATAAAACTTGGAATAACAGATTACAGAAACCGCCAGCCTAAGTATTACACTTCTTAAAATAGTCGAAACAACTTCTTTCGTAATTCGCTTCCAACATTCATGTAGGTGTGCCAAGTCTTTATTTACGTTGGAAGTGTACAGTAAGTGGCAGGGACTTTATTATTCGGAAGTTGGCACAATTTACGCAGTATTTTTTTGTGATTGCACTTAAGTAACATGTAAGTCGTCTTTTGGGCCGTTGAAAAAGCCCGGTGAAACCAAACGAACCTCAACATTTACGTAAAAATATACTCCAGCACCAATATTTCGAACCTAAAAATGTTTGATTTCACGAAGACCATACGACCATCGGATATCCTCTTATTGTTTGAGCAGCTGCTCCAGGTAGGAATTGTTGGAAAGCTGCGCAGGTCAAGAAGATATTGTTTGCTTGGCACACAGGGGCCGCTACTGATGTGCAGTCTTCACCGTGCTTTGGTGTGAGGTTTACACGTGTGGGCATGGGACGTGAAATTTAAAACTAATCCATTGTGAATGATGGCATGTGTGTGTCTGCGACGTGGAGATGCTGCAGACACACGGAGCGTCGGCCAGTTGCTCATTGGACGTTGTGTTGCGTTGCACATTCCTCTCGGAAACGCAATCAGAATATTTATTTTAAGGAATTGGTATGTTTGTAGTGTTTTTTGTTTTGATTAAAACTACCGTAGGTATTACTCGGCTCTAAGGCAAGGTCGGAATGGATGAGAGAGAAGAGAGCATGCCGAAACCAAGCGGAGTCGGCTGCCCTGCCCAAGTACACAGCTGTCGTTCGTGGCCGGCCTGGAGACAGGACGAGAACGAACCCACCATCCATAGAACGTTTCTCACACGCGGGAAACCAAGACACGTACCCTCCGAGAATCGAACAATGAACGCCTTCATGGAAGGTCGGCCTGCTAATCTCGTGACCCCTCGTATTTGAATACAAATGCGACTATCTTGTTACTGCTATGAACCTCATAGTAAGAGCTGATCGGGATAACTACTATAATATGCCACGGTGGTGGCCACGCGTCTTTGAAATCACCAGTGGTCGTTGATGCCGCTGTGCTTCATTGTACAGGCAGGTCGTTGAAACACGAGCAATAACAGTGTTATACCCGAGCAAGGTGGCGCAGTGGTAACATACCGGACTCTCATCCGCATGTGCGCGAGTTGGAGTCTCGGTTCAGACACCCTGATTCCGTTCTCCGTTCCCCTAGACGAATGCTATAGGCTGTTCACGGCAAAGTGAGCCGTTTTGAGGCTGCTTTTCTCTTTCAACCATTTCTTATAATTTAAACACTCTTTTTAAATAATGTAAGTAATAAACACCCTGTATGTATTCCACCGCACTCGGAAGGCTGCGTCTAAAGCTCAAGTAAAAAATATTTATTGATTATTATTCCAAATGAGAGTGTTTTCAAAAGTGCTCACTTTACCGTGAATAGCATATAGATGCTAGGATGGTTCCTTAATAACGGCCATGTTCCTGCTGGCCTGAAATCGGCTCTTATGACCTCACTGTTAGTGAGACGTAAAGCAAGGTTTCCCTCTACAATTTTTGTCAGGGTTTTTGACGTGAACGTGTCTTTAAATCAAGACCGACACTTGAGGTTCCAGGATGGGAACGGCGATGTAACGTTTGGAGGGGATCCATTTTGACGCTATAACTATTTAATTACTTTCCATTTCTGTGTCCCAAAGAAAATACAATCCACTAACCTGCGACTGAGTCCGCAGACACAGCCACGCCCCAATTTTCTTTTAATTTGTGGTGCACTGCGGTGCCCAGTATATGGCAGTGTTGCCGGCACGGGTATAAGTCCGGTAATCCATTCACGATTACTTCCAACTTTTCTGAAGCCCTGCTAAAGTTCTACTTCCAGGATATTCCTCCGCCTCATGCAAGCAAAGCTTATCCGAATGTAGAAAATACACCACTCAGTGTAATAATATTTTCCATACGAACTATTTCCTACTGGGCATTGCCAACACACCTGTTTTCTCGCCGTTTTCATTCATATTAATTATAGCCGCCTGGATAAAATATAAATAAAATTTCAATTTTACCAAAAATAAAGTACTTTAATGTTAACACAAGCCTAAAAAGTTTGTGACACGTGACATAATCGGGAAACAACCAAACATGTCATATTTTAGTGTGATTTTTCTTAATTTAGATTAAAAAATAGTGAATAAACCGCGAGGAGACCATGGCGGTTGTTGTGTATGTGAGAGGTGAATGCCTCGCTGTTATCGGAGAGAAGGTAGTGGTGGACGCAGCCCTTCTCGCGGGCTCTGCACAGCTCGTTAGCCAGCGCACGGGAGGTGTTAATTAAGGCGGCGGCCGGCGGGAACCGCGGGCCCTCGGGTGCTAATCGCCGGCTACTGCGGCCGGCGCCACGAGCAGACAGACAGTCACCCCCACACGCCGCTGCTTCCCAGCCCTTCCAGCACTGCTGTGCGTGACCTCTTAGTTAATAAGCTCCGCCAGGACTCAGGTTCCAGCCAGAAGGCACATTGGCTGGCACCCATGGCGGCGAGAGTCCTGGATCGTGTAGAGTTCACTACCTAACCTCTTTAAAAAAATTTTGCTACCGTGTGATTTTGGTAATAAGATGACTACCTAGGTGAGAGATTCGAAGTAGGTTAATTGGATTGAATGGTTGGAGGTAGGCTATTGGTGAGAGGATTGGAAGTAGGCTCGTTGGGTGGCACGGCGGCGTTGGAGTTAGGCTGGTTGGGTGGCACGGCGGCGTTGGAGTTAGGCTGTTTGGGTGGGACGGTGGCATTGGAAGTAGGCTGGTTGGGTGGCACGGCGGCGTTGGAGTTAGGCTGTTTGGGTGGGACGGTGGCATTGGAAGTAGGCTGGTTGGGTGGCACGGCGGCCTTAGAGTTAGGCTGGTTGGGTGGCACGGCGGCCTTAGAGTTAGGCTTGTTAGGTGGGACGGCGGCCTTAGAGTTAGGCTTGTTAGGTGGGACGGCGGCATTGGAGTTAAATTAAAGGATGGAATGGGTTCCGTGGTAGGCTTTTACACGAGTCTGAAGGATACACAATACAGATAAAAGAAATTAATAAGTGCTTACAGACGTGCGCAATTAACTCAAAACATCCAAAATACATACGTGGAGGTCACTAAAGTGCGCTTCAATGTTCATTCTGGGTACGCTATTAATTAATGTGCCAATTATTGGCAGCAAGTTTGTNGGTCACTAAAGTGCGCTTCAATGTTCATTCTGGGTACGCTATTAATTAATGTGCCAATTATTGGCAGCAAGTTTGTGTTTTTACATCTTGTGAGTCATTCGCCGATTAGCTTTCAAAATGACTTACTCACCGAGCTGTACCGCACCATCGACATCTCGTATCATTGCTACNTCATTCGCCGATTAGCTTTCAAAATGACTTACTCACCGAGCTGTACCGCACCATCGACATCTCGTATCATTGCTACGGTCCTCTCCTTCGTGTGGGCCTTCTCTGTGCACGTCATGACGTGTTTGCGTGGCTGGTAGCGAGGCGAGCCCCTCCCACGGTGTTGACAGTGGCTGCCGCACCTCCCCAGCTGGCGCGCTCAGGTGAAGTCATAATCATTTCATCGCCCGGACGAGAGTGTTTGGAGGGCGTCCTTCAAGGCTCGAGTGGATGATGGATCCGTCGTTGTGGCTGTCGAGTGGATACGTGAGCGGCGCAGCGGGAATCACTCNTCAAGGCTCGAGTGGATGATGGATCCGTCGTTGTGGCTGTCGAGTGGATACGTGAGCGGCGCAGCGGGAATCACTCCCACCGTAGTAGCTCCTTCTCTTCCTCCGTCCAAGCACCTCTACTGCGAAGACAGTTTATTCACGAACAGTTGTAGGTAGTCCACCGTTCATTGGACACTTTTGAAACACTTGCTCCCCACTTACCCTTTACCATATTGTGTGTCCTCGCACCATGTGTAAAAATTAAAATTGTTGTCCCCAAAATGTTGATACTGCTCGGTGACGCAAGTGATACCCCAAGAAGGTCCGACAACTCAATACTTGTCACTTTGAAGGCGACTACAGAGCTCAGTCGCCAGGTCTTCACATAGCTAATGGTACAGCACCCATGTGTCAATCAAATGACGCTGTGAACTTTTTGTAAACATTTATATCTCACAACTACACTGTGATGGAAGCTTTCTGGCAATTGAGCTATAACATATGTGCCTTTCTTCAGTTAGTGGGTTTCCATAATGTTGACTAAACTCATGTTCAAGCAGAAGTGTCTCAATAAAACTTGGATCTTCCGGAGGTACAGCTATGGATGGAGGACAAGGGTTTGTGAAAATTTCCAAAAACAGTGAATTATTTTTGTAATGGTGCCTCAAACGTACAAAAACAGAAATATATATTTNAATATGTATTTTGGAATAAAAATCCCTTCACAAAATACACATCACTCACATATATGTATGTATCTGTATGTTTGTATGTATGTATGTATGTATGCATGCATGCAGGGTGATTCACAGTACCCGTATCACCCCTTTTTCTCGGAAACAACACGACACCGGGGGTTCGCGAAAAAAGTGTGATAACTATACACTATATGAAGCATCGATTGGAAGTAATCCCATTCACCCAAACATAAGGGTAGGGGAACGGAGGGTGAGCTTTGAAATTGCAAATGTTAATGTGGGTCGTATAAGGTATCGTTAGATAGCTCGTCTAAGACTTTTTTTTTCGTACGTTCATAATTTACGCACAATAAATTAAATCATCTAAGCATATGGTTTGTGACGTGTGTAGTTTACGCACAATGAAAATTGATCGCAAACCTAGTTTTCGTACTAAAAGTCAAAAGAAAATCAACGAAACATGTTGTTTTTCTGGCTTTTTCTTTACTAGGTACTAGTGCACGTACAATAAAAAGGGCGTCGTGTGTACTGAAAACACCGGTGTGGTGTGAGAGAACTACCGTGAACTGGGAACACTCATTCGCGATCACTCATTCGCGCACAGCACTCTTCGTAAGTGTTCATTTGGACGGTGAGCTGTTCCATTGTAGCTTGTCGATTGGCCTTCACGCACCTTCGTAGTCGACGTTCACCTCGGACATCAATGGCGCGTGAAGCTCCGCAGTTTTCACGACGGTTCTTCCCAATGGTGACATTCGTCCACTCACGATACACCTTTACCACAGAGGCACGTGGACAGTTCACAAACGTCGCTGTTTCTGAAATGCTGCCCCCCTTGGCCCGAAAGCCGATGATCATCCCTTTTTGCAATTCGGTTAAATTGCTTCCCTTACCCATGACAGCAGGAAGAGCCCTGTGTACAGCCGCCGCCACCGATCTCTCACATGCCCCCGAAAGGCCGTGCTGTCACGAGTCCAGGAACCAAAGTTCCCATAACTGGTCTAGTGGGTTTGCAATAAAAATGCAGCCCGGCAGACTTGGGTCAAATCAATGAGCCGACGGCGGGCTGCTGTGTATGTGTTTTAGAGCTGGGCTCCNACGATACACCTTTACCACAGAGGCACGTGGACAGTTCACAAACGTCGCTGTTTCTGAAATGCTGCCCCCCTTGGCCTGAAAGCTTATGATCATCCCTTTTTGCAATTCGGTTAAATCGCTTCCCTTACCCATGACAGCAGGAAGAGCCCTGTGTACATCCGCCGCCACCGATCTCTCACATGCTCCCGAAAGGCCGTGCTGTCACGAGTCCAGGAACCAAAGTTCCCATAACTGGTCTAGTGGGTTTGCAATAAAAATGCAGCCCGGCAGACTTGGGTCAAATCAATGAGCCGACGGCGGGCTGCTGTGTACANCTGGTCTAGTGGGTTTGCAATAAAAATGCAGCCCGGCAGACTTGGGTCAAATCAATGAGCCGACGGCGGGCTGCTGTGTATGTGTTTTAGAGCTGGGCTCCGAGCCCGTATTTATAGCTGTTAACCACTGTTGCTATCTTAGTAAATTCACGTGCAGGTGTTATCGGCGAGGAACTGGAGCTCTTCACTAGTCGCCCCGACTGGCGTTTTGTAGTGTCGTGATGTCTGTAGGACATGTTGTAGTGTTGTTTGCAAGTGGCTAGTTAAACTCGCGTGTAGTGCGTCGGCGAGTCCCTGCAACCCGAGTCGCTGCTCGTCGACAACCCAGCTTGTTCATCATCAGCCCTGACGGTACTGCAAGTCAGGGTCCGGCCTCGCTCTTATTCTCCGGTCGTTTCATAGTGTGGCGTTTGTGAAAAAAGTTGCATTTTCTGTGTACAGCCAGTCTGTCGGTCATTTTATATACCCGCTTCACCAGCCTACGTCACGGGCTACGCGCGGCAAATGACACTTCTAGCAGGTGGTCATTTAACCACGTATATGAATGCACGTATGTATGCATGTATATGTTATATGTGTATGTATGTATGTTTTTTGGTATATATATATATATACATATTTATGTATGTATATGTGTATGTATATTCATATGTATGTAGATATATGCATATGTATGTACGTATATATGTGTGTAAATATGTATGTGTATGTATAGCTTAGGCGGGAATCAAACCCATGACCTCCCGAACGAGATTACAGTAGTTTACCATTGCTTCACCTCACTCGGTGTTGTATATTATAAGTACTGTTTTCAAGAAAATCGAGAGGATCAAACGACTGTGATTTTTGCCATAATAATAAATGGTTAAAGAACGGCCGACAGTGATACAACAGGACAACGTTTTCTCAGTGGCTAGTATAATAGTGTGATCACGAAGCCGCGCGCGGTAACCAGGCTCTTGGCACTTGCGCCATCTCACTAAGTGACTCATGATATCGCGAAAAAATTTCCGCAGCAGTGCTAATTGATGACGTGACTATTTATTCCGCCTATTTTATTTCTTGTGGCCGCGTGATAGCGTGCGCCAGCAGTCGCGCAGTGCTGTTGTACCTTTTCTTTCGGTTTGTGTTGGCCTTGCGTTCCCCGATTGTTGGTGTTCCGATTCCCATCCTTGTCCGTCGCGTGGGTGTTAATACACAAGCAGTCTTGCCACTGAAGCAGTGAAAAATGTCCGAATTAACATGTGGCCTTTTTGACGTTGATCCTGAGTTATAGTAATGTTTATACTGCAATAATGGGGTGCTGCTTATCGTTATATGCGGTGATAAAAACGACCGCCTGCAGACGTCGTATCGTAGATTACCGCATTATTCTTTTAAAGAAAATACCAGGCGATTGTCGAATAAGTTGACAGCCTCTTCTGAGATACGCTAAGTGTTTCGATGCTGAGAAAGGATGTTGCACACACTTCTGTTTTCGAGTGGACCCACGAACAAAAATCGAATGGATTTAAGTTTAGATCACGTGCAGGCCAGCCAGTTGATCCTGCATGACGTATGCGTTTGTTTATTATTCCATACTAGCAGAACTGCCCGGCTTTTCCCGGGTAAAGTAGGAAAACCTGTGATATCTTCTAAGATATTCATTTAAATGATATGGTGTAAAGGACAAATTTTATCTTAACTAAATGCTTAAGGTAACTAACATATTTAATTGAATAATGATTAATACTATGTCGGTCAAAACGACTTCGCAAGTGAACCACTACTTTTGATCAAACTTTGAAAGACAAAAATTGTTACTATGGGTCATCCTTAAAAGATAAACATATGCTAACGCGGACTTTTCTGCAGACATTTTTGAGAGCTACAATTCTGTAGCACATTAATTTGATGTATTTCTTATGGTTTAGCCAGCGCAAGCGCCCGTAAAGCGGTTTTTTACGACAAACTTCGACATTTCTGTACTATGCTTACATTAGGTATAAATGTGTTATACACCAAAACCTTCCTCATGAAATTCTGTAAATGATTTAAAAAATCGCATCAGAATCTATCAAGTAGTTTAGAAGTACTAAGCGAATACACAGACAGACGTGGATAAGCGACTTTGTTTTATACTATTTAGAGATTACTAGAACACAGTTNTTGAAAAAAAAAAAAAAAAAAAAAAAATCGAACGGAACATGAAGCACATACTGTTTTGTTACAATTAAATATTTATTTTTCTGTATTTTGTAAGCCTACTACTTAAAACATAGTAAAATTAAGTTTCCTTTGTATTATGTAAGTTCGCAGTATTTTAATATTTGGCCTCGGCTAAGAAATTTGACAGTTTTTATTGTATTATCTGATCTATAAATGTTACAAGGAGCAGCAGGCCTACGAATTTTAAGGGTTGCTATTTTGGGCGTTTAGACATTGTGGTGTGAATAAGCTGGCGGAATCTTTGGTGACAAAAAAAAAATCTTGAAAACAGGAAACGTTGGCTCCGATGTCGATTTTGCTGCTGAATTTGGTAAGTTCGATGGATTCATGATTTTTTAAGTTGTGGGAAGTGTTTCATGTACTGGATAAAAGCCTATGGTTCTAATGGAGCGCGTATTTTTTCAAAATCAATGCTTCGTTATTGCCTGCCATGGAATAAAGTATGAAATAAAACCCTTATCGTATGCTTGGATAATTTTACGTGGAAACGTGTAATGCATTGTTTGACCCGGACGTCATCGCAGTTCTGGGAACTTTCCTCACTCCGACCCGGGAAAGATGTAGGCCATCGAAGAGACACTCGTTTCCGCTCTACGCCAAGCTTACTTGCGACGTGAATAGTTGGCTCCCCCCGTCTTCCTCCCTGTAAATGCCGGTTGACCACCCCAGTGTGTGGGCCTCCTTTGAAGGTGGCAGATAGAGCCCACCCCTCCTCCTTAGCGTCCTCCCCTGCAGAGTTAAAGAGGGGTGTAAGTTAGGGGATGGCGTGAAAGTTCTTTTGAGTGGCCGCTCGTAAAAGAGTGGATGTTCTGGAAGCCTCTTATTTTTTCCTCTATTTACAAAGAAAACCCTTCGAGGGTGGCAAATAAATGACCGGAATGGTCTGCAGGGACGCCGTGGTTCCGAGGAAAATTTCATTGCCTGCGTAGAGATTGATAGTTTCCCGGCAGCAAAAGAGGAATAAGGTCGGCAAGGAGGGGCCATCGTGTAAGCTCCAGAATGGAACAGAAATGCCGGAGAAACAAAAAAAAAACAAAAGACTGACGAGAGCCGTTCATCGCTACAAAGCAATTTGTGGATAAAGAGATCCTTGTGCAACATTTCATTTCTTTGTCTCAGTGAAGTGTTGTATGCTCAGATCGTCACGCTGTAATATAAAAATATTTGTTGTGCCTTTCAATCTCTTACAAGATACACGAAACATAACACTGAAAAAAATAATGTAACAGATATCTTTTTTTGTAATGCTAATACAAAAGAGGACGTGTTCCTTCCTCAACTGGCACTATTACTCTGTTGTAGGTGCCTAGGGCAGAAGTAATACAGTGGACTGCCATGTGAACATACGAGAAGACTACCCCAAGTTCATAAAGCACTGCAGATATTTTCTGAACCAAACGTTCCTACTACCTCTTAATTAAACTATATGACATGCGTTTATAGAAAGAACGCTGTTTACCTCCACAAAAGCAGTTTAAAATTAGGTAAAGTCGAATTTATGGTGCACACGTATACTAATTGGAAAGTAGTTTCAGAGACCTCGTTCGCGGTATTGGGACGCGGCGCAATGGGAAGGGATGTGCCGTGTGCCACGAGCATACGTAGTTTTGCTTAATATAAGATCGTTGTGTATCTTAGCAAAATTCTTATTTCTTCTTTCAGATCTCGGCTGGAAAGAATTTCACGAGTACTATTATTATTACTACAATTATTTCCACACGTGGAGAACGTTTCGGGTTGCAAAACAAGCATAGGTTTCCCGTTACTCTCAGTCATAACAATGGGAATTAGCACGTTAAAGAACTAGGCCGTGGTAAATCGACATAGACGTTAAGTTTATCACAGTCGTGGGTATTGAATATTCATCCAGCAAATATTTGTGCTAACAATTGTCGTGGAAATTTTACGGAATATTACGCTGGTTACTAATTGTAATNATTCATCCAGCAAATATTTGTGCTAACAATTGTCGTGGAAATTTTACGGAATATTACGCTGGTTACTAATTGTAATTGTATTTTCCAGTAAAATGGCTTGCTGTATGTAGCGGATTGGTATATCGGAAAGTTACTGGCTGGATAGCAAATCGCAGTGGGGATTTCAAATAAAACTTTATTAATTCTTTCTATTCGTCGGGTAATGAGGCAGTGTTTTTTTTATATTTATTTGATTGCAATGGAATTTTCCCGTATTTGTTACGTTTTTATTACAGTAAGCAGACGTTTCTTTGTCANATCCATCCAGCAAATATTTGTGCTAACAATTGTCGTGGAAATTTTACGGAATATTACGCTGGTTACTAATTGTAATGGTATTTTCCAGTAAAATGGCTTGCTGTATGTAGCGGATTGGTATATCGGAAAGTGACTGGCTGGATAGCAAATCGCAGTGGAGATTTCAAATAAAACTTTATTAATTCTTTCTATTCGTCGGGTAATGAGGCAGTGTTTTTTTTAATATTTATTTGATTGCAATGGAATTTTCCCGTATTTGTTACGTTTTTATTACAGTAAGCAGACGTTTCTTTGTCANAATATTTATTTGATTGCAATGGAATTTTCCCGTATTTGTTACGTTTTTATTACAGTAAGCAGACGTTTCTTTGTCACTCCATTAACTGTTTTTTATTACAAAATGCAATTAAACCTAAGGAAAGTTATTGTAGCCGATACAATTTTCTACATATTGTTACTAAAAAAATTTCCTGCAGTAGTAGTATAGGATGTTCACGGTAAAGTGAACACTTTTCCAAGCCCTGGTTACTTTTTTCTTTCAGCCAATTTATATCCTTCCGCCACGTGTTAATGTAAACCCTGCCACGTGAGTAATAAACACAGTGAATGCTGTTAACCATTCTCAAAACCAAAAGTCTGAGGCCGCAATGAAATGTATATATAGTTTATTATGTCTGATGAGACTGCCTCAAAAAGTGCTCACTTCGACGTGAACAGTCTGTGTCTCGTAATATTCTTAACCAAGATTTAGCAGACGACGACTCTCCGTGTTAGTAGAGTTAGTTGACAAAGAAATGCATCGCATCGTCAAGGATTTCGATTACTGAAAATTATAATGAAGGTGATTTAGGTAAAAAAAATCATGTCATCTTACGACCTTTTCAGAGCATTGTGGGGATTCCTAACCTACCTAAGTTTGTGCTTCACTTCCTGCTTTTAATGCCAGAAGGCTGCCGCAGACAAGGCGTACTTAGTAAACTAACGCTAAAAAACACTCTACTTCCACCTTAGGATTGAAAGTCACCTTGGAAAAGGAAAACATTCCCACTGCAACTCACCGGCGTCGAACCCACGACATTTCCCCCGTGACTTCCCCGTGCTGCCGCATCACGTAGCATGCACCGTAATAACATTTAACAAAACATACGGGCAGTTTCATGGGTACGAATAAGGCCCCTGAGTGGTGCAATATGTAAATGAGGGAACCTTCTGGATGTTGAATTATAGTGCACGTCAATTCCTGC
>NQII01007143.1:16391-29439 GCA_002778355.1 Clitarchus hookeri | reverse complement strand
TAAGGTAAGCAGTACTCTCCTCAGGATAGGGAAGAGGAAGGGGGATGGCAGCAGGTATCGGCGCCTTGCTTATCTCGGGCCGTGTTCCACTGCGCGTAGCCGTCTCGGCCGGGGAGGCGCGTGTAGCCAGTCACGTACGTCGGCGCCACGAGGGCGTACGTGTCCTCTAGCGACCTCGTCCGCGATGCACTTTAGCTGTGGCCTGGCTACGTGCTGTAGCCGCCGCCGCTGCTTAACGGCGTCGGATGCTGTTCACGGTGAACTGACCACCTCTGAAAGCCCTGCTCATGATCTACTTACTTTTACTCTCGTCTTGTATCCTTCCGCCACACGTAACACGAACCTTGCCGTAAACAGTCTCTCTTTATCCATGCGTCATCCAAGTGGACATTTCGGGGAAAGTCAATGTGTTGTTGTGTTTGCAAAATAATAAACCTTTTCTTTAATAACCATCAATTTACATATTGCACTCTTGAGTACTTCTAGTCCTAGAACTATTTTTTATTTTTTTATTAATTCGCTGACAAATTAAGTAGGGACCTGCGTGCGAATGTGTTCTATACCGCACGTGAAGTTATAAGCAGTGAATGTTCTCCAACGTTGACATCAAGTGCTCACTTGACCACGAACAACAAACAGCCTTTAACGCACGTCTGCAGGAGGGGTCGGCATGATTAAGAGAAGGTTGGCGCTAACTGCAGGTAGGTGTAAAAGTGGTTTCCAGTGGAACACTGCACACGACTGTACATCACGCAGAACTCGTTAAAAAGTACTGCACATAAACACCACACACACACACACGCGCGCGCACACACGCGCAGAGAGGAATGCCAGAAAAGTATGATTTGCGCATAAAATAGAAATTCATAAATGTGTATTTACCACTGTGAAATATATTACTAGAATTTATTTATTTAAACGTTAAAAAAATTAATGATTCTATTTTTATTTAAAATTTAAGAGCATTTCCTTTCTGGTTACACCACAAAAGGACATTTTGGAAGAAAACTTTAAAGTACGGCAATCACAACAATGAATAAATTTGTAGGTAAGGAAGTACTGGCGCTTATGTTTTAAAATATTTTTAATAGATGATTACGCCTATATGCAAATATATTACGTGGCTTCAATGAATATGCATAAGAGCAATTATTAAAAATATTTATAAACTTATTACAAACTAAGAGTTTTTTCTGCAAAAATGTTTTTATGAGATTTCCGGATTGTAAATGCGCTTAAATTTCGATTATAGTGAGCTCTTATAAATTTAATTTTAAAAATTTTAGTTTGTAGATATATGTAAATGTTTTACAGCCTGGCAAAATATGTGCTTGCATTTTTCTTCCACATGCAGTGTAAATCTTAACTTTTCTGGAAATGTCGGTAGAGATAGTACTAGTTTGTATAGGCTGTCCACCATGATTTCAGCACTTTTGAAATCAACCTCTGAAAAATGTCACTGCCCCTGTTTTTACACATATTTTAGTAGGGACACTGCCTGGCAAGCGCCCAGTAGAGTTGGTAACGAATAAGAGAAAGTAGTTCCATGTTTTAACGTTGATTTAAAAGAGTTGGGCAAACAGTTGAAAATACTGAAATAATTTTTTGATTTGTTTTTTTAATGCATACAAGTGTAAGAATAAACAAATATGTGAAATATTAACTTTCTTAATAATTGCAGAGTTTCACTTGACTGATTAGTCGGTAGAAATAAGGAACCGTTCCTCTCCACAATACTCGCCCGCGGGGCAAGTGATGTAATCCAACGGTCGCCACGGGTCTGAAAACACGGAAAACTCGAGGAACTCGGGGAAAAGCTAGGGAACTAGTGGTGGGTGCTCGAGATATAAGTCATCGGGCTTTCTTTCTTTCCAGCCAAACATTCTCAGTGGCAGCGTGAAAAGCACATTTTGAAACTATTGGTGACAGAAATAATGTGCTCTATAAAAGTGAAAGTCTTGCATCTGATTAATTACACTTCTCTCTCATAGACAATTTTCTGCGCGTTTCGTTTTTATCACTCTGGAAAACATGGAAAAGTCACCGATCTGATCCAGGTGTTTTGTAGAAACTCCAATAAGCTCTCCTGGGCATCACACAAGTGTACGATGCGTGTTGCAGGCACGTTTCGTGCATTTTATACGGCGCGGCGCGGGGGAATCTTAGGGCCACTTAATTCGGTTAAAGTTTACAGTCCCACATTTTAGTGCTAAACATTAAGGCCGGGTTTATAAACTACGCAACAAACGTAAGAACGCAACGACGCAGCACAAGACAATTAGGATGGTTTATAAACATTGTCACCATCGTCACCAACATTGTAAAATAAAAATACCAAACAAGTACTAAACATTTTTTGATAATGTTTTTTTTTCTTTTTGCAAACATATTTGTTTAGTATAGATATTATTTTTTATTTTAAGCTTTGTGAAGTTACTGGTATATAGTTTAGCGTTTAAATGCCTGAATAACGAAATCTAAGAACACTATTAAATTTTCTCAGCAAGATGGCGATACTAAAATATTTTAATACGTAATTATATTCTTTATTTATGTTTCAACGCACAAACGTAGGCATAAATTCATTGTACAAGCAAATAGTACAATAATAATTGAACATCACAGCCTTCTGTAAGAGTGTAAAACGATTTTGCAATCAATCACGACCAATTTAGAAGGCGCAAAACGCAAGCAAAAGCGCAAGAAGTTGAAAGTTGACCAACTCTTGCGTTGCGTCCTGCGTAGTTTATAAAATGTAGCTTTGAAATGCATACGTTCGACTGTTTGCGTTTCTTGCGTACTTTGTGAACCTGGCCTAAGAGTTAATAGTCCGGACATATGTTCTGTCCATCCGTTGTTTGCACGTTGACGCGTATCTCAGCAAGTAAAGGTCCTGGGAATATGACTTTTTGTCGAAAAAGATAAAAAAAAATAATTATCTATGCCCGTAGAGTTCTCTTTTCATAATATTAAGTTCATTTTAAGATTAAAAAGAGTGCAAAAATTGCAAAAAAACCGTATTCTTAGAGCTTGCCTGCGCAAGTTCCTTAAGATGCAGGGGGAAAGTAAAACGGTACAGTCGTAGTTTATTCTATGGTCTTTCATCGCGCGTAATAAAATCCCCGTAACAGCGGAAGCACTGCGCGTAAGGGCGACGGAGCGCCGGTCGCGCGTGTTGTTGTCGCCCGTATCGCTGTTCCTCGAACGCGAAAAAAGAAGAAAAAAATCTCGGGGCCCATGTATTTATAAGTTTAGAATTAAGTAAAATGTTACGGTTCGTGTTTATTTGCGACACCTTTGTGCTTCGCCCGTTTTGTGACAAGGGAACGCCTACTAGAAAGTTTACTATCGTATTTCGTCGCAATCAATTGAAACAGACAGGAAATAAATTATATAATTCCAATGTCCACAAAATCTTACCAATATTATAGCTGCGAAAGTCTGTGTGTGTATGGATGTGTATGTATGTTTTTTACCACTCGGCTCCATAACGGCTGAGCTGATTTTGATTAAATTTGGTATGTAGGTACTTTAGGATCTGGAATAGGACATATGATACTTTTTATCCCGCTAAATTGTACGGTTCCTGTGGAATAACAACAAAACGTAATTCTGCAACGGCTGGGAACGTGACCGAAATATTTTTTCCTCTGGTATCAGAGTTTATCAGGCCGCCTAAGGACCTCCGAAATGGCTTAACGACTGCTATAAATCGGTAACAACCGGGACCGAATATTTAACGTGCCCTCCGAAGCCAGGAAGCACTCAGATGTTATGTCACTAAACGGTTACCCATCCAAATGTGTGCCGCTGGGAACGTTGCGTAACTTTGGCGATCGATTAAGATCCCTCAGCCAAGCGCAAAAAGTAGTACCTAGGTACACTTTTCTCTAAAACTACAACTTGATGAAACTCGCGTTTTGATTTTAATACATCGGCTCTGGAAAACAGAAATGTGGTAACTACGCGATAGTTGCACAGATACACTCTAAAAACATTGCCCTACTTTTTGGCTATCGGGTAAAAAAAATATTTCCTTCCTTTTGGGTTGCCGTAATCAGTTAAAAACCTAGGCCAACATAGTACAATTTTATAATTCTGTTTTCACATAAATAAATTGTCTTTTCCTAATTTATTTATTAGTGTATCACTGTAAAACTCAATTGTACCGGGCGAAGCCGGGTCGGTTCGCTAGTTGTAACACAATTCTTTTAACACGACGTTGAAACTGGACCTTCTTGTCCTATATCGCTACCAAATTTACCGGGAGCATGCCATCCTGCGAGTTTTTTTTTTTTTTAATTCATGCAGTTAGGGCACTAATATTTCCCGGGGGTTGTTTTCAAATGGACTCACTTAACGATGGTTGAGCAGTACCCATAGGAAATAAACTGGTCGCTTTCAATACTTTGGTCGCCGCTGTCTACAGCACATATATTGTGCCCCCTTCGTTCGCAACATGTCGTGGGCACAGGTGAGTGAGCGAAGAGATTCGGGCGGATCTTAATAGCGAGGTCTCGAGAGCCGATGAGGGTGAAGTGAGGTGAGTATGGAGCAACGCCGGAATACAAGGGCGGGGAATACGGAAGTTCCCCGAGAAAACGCGCCGACCGGCGGCATCGTCCGGCACGATTCCCACAAGCTAAAATCCGTGTGAGACCCGGCCGGGGAATGAACCCGGTTCGCCTAGGTGGGAGGCGAGCAGGCTAACTGCGGCACCGCGTGGGCACAGGTGCGAGACAAGTTAATATATAAAAAAAATAATAGTTACTGCCAACATGATTACAAGTGTTCCAGTCTATGTTTAAATGAAAGAAGAATATGTAGTTACGAGTAGGAATTTTTTGTACGAGGGCAAATCAATAAATAAGTTACACTTCCACGTTATGGCCATGTATGAAATCACCTATACATAGGCAACACGGCTATGACAACATACAATGTAAGTTCACTTTTCCACATAGTCCCCAAGAGACTGTAAACATTTCTCGGAACGGTCAACCAACTTTTCGATTCCGGATGCGCATGGCGCTAAGACTGGACTGTAAGGAGGATGTTGCCATACCTCCCACTTGAATCTCTGCAGTGGGAGGTATGGCAACATCCTCCATACAGTTCAGATTTAGCGCCATGCGCATCCGGAATCGAAAAGTTGGTTGACCGTTCCGAGAAATTTTTACAGTCTCTTGGGGACGATGTGGAAAAGTGAACTTACATTGTATGTTGTCATAGCCGTGTTGCCTATGTATTGTATGGGTGGTTTCATACATGGCCATAACGTGGAAGTGTAACTTATTTATTGATTTGCCCTCGTACTAATGTTGATTTGGGAAGCTCTGAATTAAGTTGACGAGCTGAGGTGCTCATTCTTAAGAAGGATCAGACCCCGCCATTTTGGATTGATCAGTTATTCGGGGTGAGTTCTGTTGTATACGGTTCACGAGTTATTGAGCATTTTCAAAATCAATTTTTGAAAACCGTGACTGGCCAAACCTGCGTAACGGACACAGTGTCCGACTGGCATGCGCTTGGTAAAGTTGGCAATGATGGAGCAAACGTTGTTCCATGTCGTAATGTTGGATCAAATGTGTGGTAAACATTTGTGATGACTGAAATGATTTCTTTCGCGATCTGTTGTTTAATGCAAATGTGTAAAAATGAGCAAAATTATAAAATATCTCTACTTTTCTAACAATTCCGCAGTTTAACTTGTCCGGCGCATTAATAAAGCGATCAAGTCCATGGCAATGCTAATTTTACCTGCGGTGTAATTACACACAATTTTCGTGCAAACAGAACTTAAAACAGGGCTTCGAGATATACTCCGTTTACCGTGAACAGCCCATACAAAAGGTTTAAGGAAATGTTTTTGTATGGTAGGTCATAAATAACAGGCATAGGAACTTAATAAATCACGGAAGTTGTAACAATTTGATAAACTTTTAAATGGTGACAGCCGAATTGANAGGAGAAATAAGCATTTATTTCTTGTGGGCGATTATATGCACGATACTTACAGCAGCACTCAAGCAATAACTGGTTTATAAAGAAATGTAAAATGCAGTGCTTTCTGCTTTGTCGAGCCGCAAGATTTAAAACAGAATCTCAGCTGCAGGATGCGGTATAATTCCATAAATCTAAGGTGGCGGCGATTGAACTTTCTTAAGGGGAATCTTCCCCCGCCATATCGGATCCCTTTTATTTCTAGCTTGTTTGTATTTTAAAAAAGAAAATTCCGACAGTTCTCCTATACCCAACTAACTAGCTATTGACCTTTCACTGCAGTGCAGACATAATGACTGAACTACAAACTCGCGTGTGTCAAAATATTGATTATACCACATTTTGGCAGAATTAAAATTTAATTTCCTTTGTTAATTAAAACACAAACTCCTCAAACAATCTTCACTTAATATATATAAATCATTTTTGTGTGTGTAAAGTTTCAAAGTTAACAAATAATAACTAAGGAAAAAAACTTTAAGATATTCTCCATGATGAACATTCTATTGCTTTGATTATATTTCATACAACATACTTTGACACCAAATTTTAATAACAATTATATTAACGTTGATGAAAATAAAGAAATTAATATTCCGAAATGTCAATATGATATTGATTAATTACAAAAAAAAACAGTAAATTAACATGAAAATTTCAAAACTGACAATGTTGTTTTAGAAACAAAAAATATATAGTAAGTAGAATAAATTTTAATGGTATATAGGATATAAAGTTATATGATCGATTATCTGATATTTTAGATTTCGAAAGAGACAAAATAATCAATTATTAAGTTGGAGGGGCACTTTCGGAAATTTTCTTTCTTGAAAAATATAAACAAACTAGAAATAAAAGGGGTTCAATGTGNTACACCCCACACATCTTATTACATGGCCGCGGCACGGCGCGTGATTTATCCCCACGCATCGCGCCGACCCCTCCAAACTATATATTAGAGGCGGTAATTACTGGAGGTCAGCTCGCGTGGGCAGTGTGAACAGCGACCGTCGTGGGCCAGCATGGCGTCTCCGCCTCGATGTGTGGGCGTGGCGAGCCCCGCTGCCCCCGGCTCGTAAAGGCGACACTGCCGCGCGCGACCGACGTATCGTCGACCCTATGGCCGGCGCCCCGGAGCTGCAACACGAGTGCGGTGCGCGACCGGAGGGACTTGATGCTATGGGCTGTTCACGGTTAAGCGAGCACTTTTGAAAGTCCTCTCATTAGGAATAATATGCAATAATTACATTTTATTTTAGCCTTAGGCGTTAACTTCCGAGTGCGGTCGAATATACACACTGTGTATATTCGACCTACTTACATAGCAATATTTATTTTAAAATGTCACTGAAGGATAAAACAATGGCTGAAAGAAAAAAAAGTAACTGGTGCCTCAAAAGTGTTAACCTTAACGTGAACAGTCTATACCCGTCATTTCACAACGTGTGAACTACACACGAAATATTCAAATACACTGCAGAGAAATACAGAACAGCTTGCGTATATCTACGAGAAATCCTAGTGGCGTGTGTCTCTCGCTCTCTCTCTGCCCCTCTATCTATCTCCCTATCTCTCTCTATCTATGTGTCTGTCTATCTATATCTCTCTATCTATATCTCTGTCTTTATATATATCTATCTATCTCCCTATATATCTCTCTCTCTNTGTCTATCTATATCTCTCTATCTATATCTCTGTCTTTATATATATCTATCTATCTCCCTATATATCTCTCTCTCTCTCTCTCTCTCTCTCTCTCTCTCTCTCTCTCTCTCTCTTCTAAAAACAACAAACATAACATTAACTGTGGGGTTAATTTAGAATTTTTGAAATCAATATGTGAAAATGCCAGGTTGGTAACGACGGAGGAGGGAAAGTAGTTCCATGCCTTAACGTCGAATTAAAAGTGTTAGATGAACATTTGTGAGTATTGAAAGGATTTCTTTGGTTTTCTAAAATATTTGCTCTAATAATTTCGCAGTTTCACTTGACCGGATAAAGAGGTGAGGTTCGCGGCAATGTTAATGTTACGCATGGTAGAAGATAACACAATGTTCATACGAGTAGACTTTAAGCAGGGCTTTCGGAAGTGCTCAGTTCACCATGAACATCCTTTAGCAGCAGTTATCTTCAGTAACGTACTTCGGTTGATTTAAAATTAACGATATTAACGTAATGATTTCGAATATTTAATTATCTTGGTTTTTTTTTGTGATGAGTTTTACTCACTGAAAAGAGTACTATGACAAAATAGAAGCTTCAACATGCCAAATACATTAAAAGTGAAAAAAAACTGAGTCTTTTTTTATAGATGATGATGGAAATTCTTGCCAAAGGTTGGTTATTTTTCGTAGTTTCATCTTTACTATTTATGCTGTTCTGTTATTTTATAGTCCACAGTATTTGCAATTATCTTGGAAACAGCAGTTTTTAGCCCGTCTCTCTCGTAAATAAGTACATACTTAACGCCAGCCTTGAAAATACTACTTATGCGCCCTATGTAAGACGCGTTTGGTTGGTTCTCAAATACGTCACGTTCTAAACATGAGATAAAATAGTAGTACCTGATATTTCATTAAATTGAACGTATGCTTATATGCTATCTACAAGTTGTAATATTTTATTTATAAATAATTTAAAAAAAACAGCGAGAAAATATGTGTGTTGGTAACGCCTAGTAATAAATAGTTCTTATGCAAAATAATAGTATATGGAGTGCCCACGAATGCGGTGATCTGTCCCTTTGTTGTATTTTATAGACTTGTTTGCACGACGCGGAGGACTATCCTGGTAGTAGAACTTTATCAGGCCAGAAAATATGGAAGTAACCGTGAGCAGGCTGTACACTCGACTGTACAACGCGCAGTGTTCATTAGAAAGTAGCGCGGAAGCTATCAAAATTGTTAGAAAAGTTTGTGACGCAGTATATTGCCTTTGTTTGCCATGTAGAAGAAGAGAGAATACAGTTTTTGCTTTACTCCAGTTATGGTCACTTCCTTGCTTTTCTGAAGCTCTGCCAAAGTTCTACTTCCAGGATAATCCTCCGCCTCATGCAAACACAGCTTAACCGAGTCTAGAAAACTACACCACAGGGACAACGCTCCGCATTCGTGCGCACTGAGTTTAGTAATATCTTGCATATTAAGAACTATTTCCTACTAGTCATTACCGCCACGCCTATTTACTTCCTGTTTTTCATTCGTATTACATATAATTGAAATATCATAATTTATAGATGAAATACAGGTTCAATTTAACCAAAAATAAGGCACTTTTTTTCTTATGCAAGTGTAGAAAATTACACCAAATGGCTGTGCATCGCATTCGTGGGCAGTCACTTCAATAACATTTTACATAAGAAATATGTATTACTAGGCATTACCATCGCGTCTATTTACTTCCTGTTCTATTCATATTTAACATAACAATATTATAATATATATAGGGAAGTATAAGTCTAGTTCAATTCAACCAAAAATATGATACTTTTACGTTAACAGAAATATAAAACTATTACGATACACGACATATTTAGGAAAGGAACAATCACGTCATACAGGGAGAGATTTTTCGGAGGTTTGATTACAAGAAAGTGAAGAAACCGCAAATGGACTATAGCTGTGGAGGACCACACGAAATCAAACGATAGAAGTCACTAAAATGTAATCAACTGTTTTTTTTTTACTTTCCTTAGTATTTACTTGTTTTTTTTTTTAATAAGCTCGAACAGAAGTAATGGTGAATAATTGATGAACCGAAGTTGGCGTTTGACTCTCCTCCTTAAGTACTGGACACGCATGTTGTCCTGCGCTATCTGCCGTTGCGATTACGTGTCGTTTCAGTGTGACCTAAAAAGACAAGGCAAGGCCCTTAAGTATCTAGGTAACTATCCCTACTTAATCAGCTCTAAGGTACTTACTTTTTCGGCGGATCACGAGTATTTTGCGTGGGCTTAAAATCCAGGACACGAAGTCCTTGAATTAGTTAATTTTCAAATACGAGTAGCTTCGTAAGTAATCGCTAGTTGTTTTCGAGATGTTGCGATCGCTGTTATTCCCAATTAAAATTACAGGTTGTGTAAGCAGATCAAACCATTTACTTGCTTCACTGACGAATGGCCAGTTCAATGCTAACAAACCATACTAGATACGAGATTATCGTATATTTATGCAGAAGTTAAAAATAAACTGTCTCTTCGTTTAAATTACAGCATAAATACAGTTTTTGTGTGTTCTAATTATTGAACCCATCTTAACTGGATGGCATAAAGTGACTGAATCACCGAATAACTTAACAGGTGCTGAATGTACACAGATACGCCTCGTGTAACATTATCAGCTTGACATTCGTGTTACCATGCCAGCATGTTCACTTGTGTAACAGCCCAATTAAATGTTAACTTATATCTGCGTGTATGTTTTCAAATTAACTACTGAACGTAGTCAGAGACTATCATCTACTGCTACCAACACTGCAAACAATAAATTAAATCTATGTATACAAATTTGTTATAGTGTTACATTTTTTTTATGTGTAACTTGTAAAAACAAGTTGAGGTGCAATGCATTGGATGTCACATAAATGCTCTTAGGAATCTGCAAGTATTTGGTGAGAAATACAGAAATGTATGACTANACAATGCATTGGATGTCACATAAATGCTCTTAGGAATCTGCAAGTATTTGGTGAGAAATACAGAAATGTATGACTAGAAACACCATTCTGATGCTAATTTACACATTTTGAAGCATGTGTAAAAACGCACCCATTGTCTGTACTGAACTTTTAAATTATGTACATTTGATGTTACATGGCCATTGTGTAAACACTCGGTGTCAGTGTAGTTCTATTCTTCCAGTGAGTAATTTGATAATTGCCATGATGTGTGAACTTGACATTACGTTCTGCAGCATCTGCGAGTGTAGAGTTACACATATTTTCGGTAATTTTACATCTTTATGTGCAGTTTGCTTGCTGATGTCTGTGTAAATGATGTTGTGTAGGGAAAAAATACTCGAATGTTTTCTGCTACATAGTATTAGTAATTTTACACTGAATTCTGTACATCCATACGTAGTACAGTATACGCGTTATTTTACCGACTCTTGTGATAAATATACTTGGACGCAGAGTAAAAATAATTTACATTTGTAGGTGTAAAATTGCACCTAATAAACAATATCAAACGCTTCAAGGTCACATTAGCCCATGAGGAAGCATTACTACGCTGATGATAAATAGCAATGACTATATTTGTCAGAATTTTAAGCGGAAACTATACGGTTTTAATATAGCAGTCTGTTCAGAAAAGATAAGGATATAGTCGCTATAGTTTAATAAAACAATGTTTTACAGAAGAATCAATATTGCGAACAGAGGGCTATTTACGATTTTTGCTTACTTTGACATATTTTCAGTGACCACATAAATGTTCCAGTAACGAAATTTATAAATCGCCAACAAAATACCAACTTTAATTTATGCCCTGAAATAAAGATTTATATTAAATTATTCCACAGATTTTCTAAAATTGAAATACACATCTGCTTGATTTGATTCGATTCCCTTTACTTTTCAAACAGCAGTCAAGGAGTGCTGCAGCACGAAAGTTTCACACGTATCTCCCTTCTGGGTTTTTAAACATTGGTGACTGGGGACGCACACATTTCTGATGTCCCGAGATCGCACAACTGTGCTAACTGTGGACATTGAGGTCCAACCTGACCGAAAGCATCATATGATTTGTGAACACTACAAGAAAATAAAACGTACACGAATTTTAATGGAAATGTGTGTAAGAGTGAGCAAATTTGCAAAATATTTACTTTCGTAATTATTTCACAGTTTCACNGAATTTTAATGGAAATGTGTGTAAGAGTGAGCAAATTTGCAAAATATTTACTTTCGTAATTATTTCACAGTTTCACATCACCGACTCTTGAATAAACGCGGAGTTTTTTTAATGTAGTGAAACTATTAAACCTTTTTCCAATATGTTTACATACGAAAATAAAACCGATCCACAGACGCGAATGGAATGGTTCTTTCACGATATCAATCATGCTGTAAATATTACTTTGGAATCCTCCAATATCGTTAAAAACTATATTTTAATATTAATTTTTTTTTTCAAAATGCTGCCTATTGAAGTATTTCACCCGGCACACGAACGTAATTAAGACAGGAGTCTGCAATGGACCTCGCTACAGATTTTCCACCAATAAAATGCTAGGGTCACCCATTGAAGTCCTGTAGCCACACGCAGCTCGACGAGAACAATGCACGCCAGTTATTGCGCTTAGTGACGATGGCGCACTTGACGCGTGTGACAATGTAGCCCTTATCGCTCCCGCGCTTCTCGGCCTCGAACGCGGAAAATAGCTCCAGGTTGGCGGGAGTCTTAAGGGGAACATTCTCCCGCAATATTCAATTCTTGTTTTTTCTAGCTTGTTTACGTTTCTGAAAAAAGAGAACTCGTAAATTAGTTATTGGCGTTAAATAACAGTACGGACACAACGACTAAGAAACGACCTCGTNCAGTACGGACACAACGACTAAGAAACGACCTCGTGTTTACGTCACGATATTGATTTGGCCAAATTTTTGGCTGAATTAACATGGTGACGTGATTGTGTTCGTAGTTCAGTTGGCACGTCTGCACTGGTGTGTCAAGGTAAAAAAAAAACTGGTTGGAAACGGATGTACTTTCCGAGTTTTCTTTTTAAAACCGTAGACGCGCTAGAAAAAACCAAGAATAAATCACGACGAGGGGAAGGTTCGCCTGAAGCAGGGCTTGCAAATGCGCTCAGTTTTACCGCCAACACGCAGCGTGTGCACGCGCCGCTTTCACGTGGCCGGTGGTTCGGAGTCTCATCCCTCGTGTAGCAGTAGGCGGTTGGCTGGAGCGGGGTAGACGGCCCTCCCCCGCAGAGCGCGCGGAGAGAGCTTTATGGTAACCGGGCGCGCTGGCCGAGCGAGATAACATCTCGGCTGTCCCGGTGCGCGCATCAGGCCCGCGGCCCAGCGATGTACGAGAAGGGGGGAG
>NQII01007143.1:3055-14991 GCA_002778355.1 Clitarchus hookeri | reverse complement strand
GGGGGGGGGGCAGCAAACTGGACGGTTATTTATTGTGAAGGCCCTCTTCTCTACCCCTCCTCTACCATTCTGCCAGCCTCCGTGGCCAAGTTATGGCAGTGCCATTGCCAGCAGGTCCCAATCTCTGTACATGCACGAACACAGAAACCAAGTGGGGGTGACTGGAGCCCTCCCCCCCAACCTCCCACCCCCTATCACGTCTTTGACACATGTGCGCACGGTACACATGCCTTAGGACCGTCACTTATCTACGGGCTCTATGGTGTGACACAAACTGATAGTCAGTTTAAATTTAGTTTAAACAGTTTTAAAAAGGAATTGTGTATTCATCGATGCTCAGCGGTGTTAAACAATTACACACAGCGTTTCGTTTAAAAACTATAATGCGTTTCGTTTTTAAATCCTTATACAAATTTTGCATTGCCATTGCCATATATAAAACTTTGAAAACAATATGAGAGATAGGAATACCCAATGTGGCGGGGCATGCGAACTGTGTTGTTAGTGCACTGCTAATCCGCCTGTTGAACTTACCTTTAAATGCTTATTTTTTTAAAACGTCTATTGGCATACTGATCTGTTCTTTGTTGGGTGTAAATACTTCATATCGGACCAAGTTACTGTTAGTAGTGATAGCTTAGTAGCGATACCTCGGTAGCGATACCTCTTGGTAGCGATACCTCTTGGTAGCGATACCTCTTGGTAGCGATACCTCTTGGTAGCGATACCGGTGCCGGTTGTAGCCATTTCAGGACACCAATTCCTAGTCTTCTGGGTTTGAGCCGCGTCAAGGATTTCTTCTCCAACGTCTCGGCAGTCGTTGCAGCTGCCATCATGAGCTGACCAATGACCGGGTGACGCGGCTTAAGCCCAGAATACTAGGAATTGACGGCAACGGCCGCGAAAGCCTACGAACTGTTTTGATTCAGGACACGTCTCAATTTGTTGACCCATAGAGTGCTCTCTCGTGCTCTCGCGAGACGCGTCACAGAGAACTGGTCAACACCTACTGGTCGTCTCGTCTTATGGGAGAGAGTGTGGAAGAGAGAAAGAAGTTGTATAATCGCTGGTCTCTCTCTCTCGTACTCTCCTACATCCAGTATATTATTTTACTAATGTATCGTTGGGGTTGTTTCACATGGCGGATAGGTTAAACTTTAAGGTGTCATATCTCAATGTAAATAGGAATTAAAATTCAAATTTAAATTTATTTTAGTTTGTGATAAAATGCAACAGTTTCGGCCATAATAGGTGTTACTTGCACTCACTAAGAGCATTTGGCGAATAATTAACTGCAATTGTAATGTGGTAAAATTTGGGGGAAAAAAAAAGTTGGCACAAGATAGTTTGAACAATTATTTTTATTTTTATTATCTACTCTTATTTCTGCACTTATTATGTCTGTGCCATTAAAATCTTTCACGTATTTTCATCACATCTTTACCAAAACGAGTGAGCATCGTCCTAAATCCAGAGAGCCAGAGGAGCGAGAGCGCACGATAGAGATCTCTCGTTGACGGGTAATTTGAAAAACGCTCTCTGCACTTAATATATATATATTTTGTTGTATTTGTACAAGGAATTATTTTTAATGATTCGCCGAAGATATTTTTGTAACACTACAAATAAATTTGAATACATTACATTAAACTTTAGTGTGAAATGTATAAAACTAATTTGGAATATTAACAAGCGATTGTTGTAGATTTTAAGTTTATAGTAAACATTGAACTTCATACACAATGTTGTATATTTTATTAAATTACCTGCTGTAAATACACAACACTTAAGTTGTTAAAATTCAGGAAAACCTTCAGCCACTAGTAGCCAGAGGATTGTTTGTAAGAAGTACAGAATTTTTTATCCTGANACTTGAGGCACGGCCTTAGTTCTAGTTTCTCTTTCGTCCTCGTCTCGTGTCGCACCAGGTGCGTTCCCGACGAGACAGTTGGACCAGTGCTGGCAATAACTAGTTTGTGGGCCAGTGCTGGCAATAACTAGTTGGTTTACCTCCGGCCGTGGTCGTGTACTCCAGCCCGCATACTTTCGAAACGAAACACACTCACACGGCATTGCAAACCGCTAACTATGCGAAGTAGTTCTGGGGTGTGTTAACATATTTTTAAAAGGACAGTATTTAAATTGGCCACGGCTGAAATTGCTTCCCCCCCTCCACCTTTTTTTTTGTTTCGCGTACTTGAAGGCAGGAATTGACGTAAAAATACGTGTTTATGTTCGTTACAGTTCCACTCGAGCCACGCATTGTAATAGTCACCATGCTCGTGTTAATTTTGCACTTGGCTGCGGAGTGTAATGGGGAAGCTAAGTGTATTTGCGCGGCCGATGAGGGTGGAACGTGGTGGATAAGGAGCAGCGCCAGAATGCGCGGACGGGGGACGGCAGATCCCAGAAAAAAAAAGAAAAAACCAGCCAACCAGCGGCACGTGTGAAAATCCGGGAGTGAACCCGCCGGGAATCGAGCCCGGTCCACCTTGGTGGGAAGTAAACGCTCTGCCCGCTACACCACCACGGCTCCGGAAAGCTAAACATCGTTTTCAAAAGTGTTCACTTGTTGTTAGAGAGCCATATTTTATTTGTAACATACCTTGAGGATATATAATCATTTAAAAAGTTACATTCTTTTGAAGGAAAATATGAGAATTATAACTAAAAATTTTGATTCGTACAAATAAAAAAAAAATTATGTATTTTAACACACAGTTTGTGTTTATTAAAGTCATGAGTGTTGATTTAAATCCGACAATTCGTTGACCTACGGTAAGGCCATTTTGACTTTTAAAGTTAATTCATGTTCCTGCGTTGTACTTTTTTCAGTATATATTTTTTCACATCACAAATGAAAATCATGTAGAAAATAATTGAGACTCTTGAACGTCCTTAACCTTGAACCAGCTTCCATTTGCGGCTCTAGGATTGCTGAGGCCCTAGACAACATTTATTAGAGAGGTGCCCGCCTATTAAAGCAGCGATGAACTCGACTCTGTGTCAGCTCATATTTATATGCGGCAAACTTGCGAACTGTTAACTGAGAGGCAGTCTACGCTTAGTGAATGCTATATATTTGACATTTTATCCAGAGTACGCATGCATTTGTAACGGTATACGATAATGCGGAATCGTAAAACTAAGACGTCATATGTAACATTCAAACTATTAACGTCTGTTTTCGAAGGACTACTGAGATTATTTGTTGATTCATACTAAAAAAAAAATATCGACAAATTTGCGATACCCCTGCAAGAGCTTGGCTCTCAAGACCTCGATGTGAAGAGCCACCCAAGTCTCTTCACTTACTAACTCCACTCACACTCTCACTCACTCACTCTCACTCACTCTCACTCACTCACTCACTCACACACTCACTCACACTCACACTCTCACTCACTCACTCACTCTTTCACTCACTAACTCACTCACTCTTTCACTCACTCTTTCACTCACTAACTCACTCACTCTTTCACTCACTCTTTCACTCACTAACTCACTCACTCACTCACTCACTCACTCTTTCACTCACTAACTCACTCACTCTTTCACTCACTCTTTCACTCACTAACTCACTCACTCACTCACTCACTCACTCTTTCACTCACTAACTCACTCACTCTTTCACTCACTCTTTCACTCACACTCACTCACTCTTTCACTCACACTCACTCACTCTCTCACTCTCACTCTCACTCACTCACTCTCACTCACTCAGCCTGCAAGTGCGAGGTCCCAGGCGGGGCCATTTTCGCCTTAATGCAGCCGGTTGTCGCGGAGTGACGAAGGCCGCTCGGACATACCCACCAGGGAAGACTGACAGCCAACTCTACGTCCTGCGTCCAGCGGTTCTTCGGCGCGGCCTTGTGTTTAGGCCCGTGCGGCGTGTTACCGCTCCGCATTGTGTCGTCGTGTTGTATTGTATTGGGTGTTATGCACACGCAGGCTTGCCACTCTGCCAAGGACTCTGCTGTAGAGGCATGCCTTGGGCGTGCCCAGCCTTGTCGCTACACCGAGCGTGACGTCTCGGCGATCACGGTCGCACGAGACGACCAGTTGCTCGAATGCAAATGCATATTCTCTGCTACCTCGCCGATGTCCCGCAGCGGTTGGGCTGGCACCTCTCGCAGCTGTCCCCAACGAGGCGCTCCTTGTAGGAGGGGAGGGGGTGTAGGACAGTGCTGTAGAAGGAGCGAAGCAGTCGCAGATTTTCCCCGCGCCCTCGACGTTAGTTCCGTGACCCGGCGCGACGCAGCTCTGCGATCGCCTGTGACGCTGATGCGGCCTGTAGGGAAGCAAGGTAGTGCAGGGAGAAGGCGAGTAAAGGGGTTTACGCAATTAAAAAAAAACAATTTAAGACAGTAAGCAGTATAAATTTTGCCAAGGCATTGGCTTCAAAACAATGTGCAGCACAACGGAGATACTGCTGCTTACTGCAGTTGAAATATTTTCTTAAGTTTACCCAATCACTGAAAAGCATACGTTTAAGTGAAAAAAATTTAAAACGTTCGTTTTTCACTCAGGCGACAAAAGTCATGGGATACCTCCTAATATCGTGTCGGACCTCCTTTTGTCCGGCGAAATGCAGCAACTCGACGTCGCATGAACTCAATAAGTCGTTGGAAGTCCCTGGCAGGAATATTGAGCCATGCTGCCTCTATAGAGGTCCATAACTGCGAAAGTGTTGCCGGTGCAGGAGTTTGTGCACGAACTTACTTCTCGATTATGTCCCATAAATGTTTGATGGGATTCATGTCGGGCGATCTTGGTGGCCAAATCATTCGCTGGAATTGTGCAGAATGTTCTTCAAACCAATCGCGAACAGTTGTGGCCCTGTGACATGGCGCATTGTCATCCATAAAAAAATTCCATCGTTGTTTGGGTACATGAAATCCATGAATGGCTGCAAGTGGTCTCCAAGTAGCTGAACATAACCCTTCCCAGTCAATGATCTATTCAGTTGGACCAGAGGACCCAGTCCATTCCATGTAAAAACAGTCCACACTATTATGGAGCTACCGCCAGCTTGCACAGTTCCTTGTTGCATTTGTTTCTTTTATGCGTCTACTTAAGATAATGCCAAACACCCAGGGTTGATCCCTGTCTGAACAATTCATCTAGTAGTTCTTCAGACACTAGGTTTAAGCGTGTAACAAACCCTGACTTAAGTTGTCTTCACACTGTCAAACCAATCATAAGTAAAAATATGAAATTAAAACAGTTTTATGTGGAAAATGCGCAACCACACCATTCGTTTTTTTTTTTTTAAACTACAATTTACATGTCGTGCTTTAGTATTTTATCTACGGTAACCTCGTTGCAAATAGGAATACTGACGGGCGAGTCAGGGTGAGAATGATAGAACACGTAGCAGTTTTCTACGTGTCTTGACGATAGCGATGAATAGTGGAGTATCGTAACTCACTTCACGTTCCCCAGTCAGTATTGCTATTCGCAAATCCGCTTCACACTCTAACGACTACGTCCAATCGTCACACGTAAACGTAAGGTGGGATAACTTGTCAAAGGTTGCATTATTACTATTTTACAAACACGTGATCTTTAATAGCCTACCCGTGGCCTGCAGATTTAACATGTTTACTGTTTGGGCCAAAAAGGCGGAATTCATCGCAATTTTGGCGTGTTTGCAAACGGATTTTTCTTGTCAAGTTATTCCTCGGGAACCATCTATACAATAGTGGCCTTTTTTACGCATTAAATATTATTTTACCATTTTGCTCCGAAGTCGTCCCTTCAGTATTCACCCCAATAAGGTTTGCTAATTTTTTAGATTTGCCATAAGGGCCACGTCCCACAACCCTACACACGATATCTGACCCTAAATTAAATCATCAAAGAAAATCGTCATATATATATATATATATATATGTTGTGTCCGTTTGTTCGGACGCGTATAACTCCAGAAAAAAATAAACCAATTTTTATTCTGTTTTTTATAAACCTTCATTTCGTTCCAACGAGTGTTTGTACACCTATATTTTTTACCTGTATTACCTGTGAAGGTACTAACATCTGCAAAAAGCTAATTTTTACCCTGCTTTCACGTCAGGAAGCTCCTTTGTTGACAGCTGTCTGTTTGAACATTTCAGTTCGTTGTTCTCAATGTTTTTTTACATATATACATATACTACTTTAAATTAATTTCACAGAAATGAATAGAACCAAAATCTTTTATGCCACAGCAACGCGTGGCCGGGTAAGCTAGTAGAGCATATATAGATATTATATGTAATGTGCGTGAGTCAGTTTTTACATTTCGGTTCACATCTGAACTCAAACAACAACAAAATATTAGTTGCAAACCATAGTCATAATTCAGTGCGTTTGGAATTTCAGATTTAATCGGCTTTAAAACGGACATTAACATATACTGGAAGAAAAGATAAGTGTGCACATCTCGGCAAGCGCTACTTCCACGAATGCACGTGTTGGTGAACACCGCCTGTCGACGCCAACTGTAACTATCTGTGGCCGTTGGGTTAGAGTATCACAGTAAACGTACTTGTAATCGCGTAAATCATAAATTCCCGAGTCTTTGGTTCTTGATATTCAGTTCATTTTCGAAGAAGCCTGGAAGTAGAACTTCAGCAGGGCTTCAGAAAAGTTGGAAGTAACCGTGAATTTTCTATACTAGATTTATTTCTAGCCCATCACACACCACTAGAAATTTACTTGATATTTATTGAAATATTGATTTATTAGCAAATAACGTTTCTTTTAATTTTATTTGCATAGTTATTTTATCAACATTTACTGCACATTATTTGTTAATATAAATTATAACATAATAACACAATAGAAAATAAAAATAAAATTAATTATTCTTTACTGTTTAGAGTTACTTTTGAAATAAGTAAAAATAAAATATAACTAATTTCTTTCTTAGAAATAAGATATTCTGTTAAATGCAATAAATTACTTCTTATTCCTGTTTTCCCATTCTGTTCTATTGGCTAAAGCCGTTACATACAAGACACTTCAGTTGTATTATAACCATGAACCGTTTCGTAAAAAATACTGTACCTTTCATTCTGATACATGCATGTTCGTTACGTACGCGTTTTTCATCGTAAACCGACCTTAAGTTGATGAGGCGTAGTTATATCTGGAACAGAACCGCTGGCTAGCGACCGATCGTGCTGTTCTGCCAAACGTCCCTTAATGAGGTTACAGCCCTGAAGTCTCAGGGGACGCGGTGGCTGAGCGGTTAGCCTGCTCGCCTCCCACCATTGCTAACCGGATTGAATCCCCGGCCGGGTCACTCCCGGATTTTCACACGTGGGTATCGTGCCGGACGATGTCGCTGTTAGGCGGTTATTCTCGGGGACCTCCCGCTACCCCGTCCACTCACTCCGGCGCTGCTCCATACTCACCTCAATCACCATCATCGACTCTCAATACCTCGCTGTTAAGAGCCGCTCAATTCTCCCTCTTTCTCTCCCTCTCCCCCTCTCTCTCTCCCCACCCCTCCTCACACCTCCCTTATGACGGAAGACAATAGTGAAAACACATTCACCGTTCCCAACTTCTCCACTGCGGCGAACCAGTTTACGTTAGCTATTTCGCGATGTGTAAATAAGAATTTAAGCGTTGCCCTCATTATAAATAAAAAGTAAATGCAATAAAATACAATTTCCCTCCACGCCCAGCTTATTAACTGGTAATTTAATCTCAGGCGGGCGATAATGTAGAGAGACAAATATCGAGAATAACTTTCGTTATTTTGGAATGAAGGTGGTAAACCACGCCGGAAAATAAAACTGTTTTTAGATCAGCTAGTTAGAATTGAACCTTTGACCTCCCCGGATTGTGCCCAGACCAAACACAGCCTTTTCCAAACTTCCAGGAAACTACAAACGTCATAAGCATGGCAGGGCAACAGTATTTACAAATAAGAAAATGTCATACAAGGTCTGCATTTTCTTGTTTTGTAAACAAACGCTAATGACGAAGAAAAATAAAGGCGCAATATGTGACGGTAATATTTAATTTATTTGCGCGTGGGATAACTAATTCCGACTGGCTTCTTTGAAGGGGTGTGTAGGAGTCGTGTGGGGTAAGGGGTGGATCGAGCAGTGGGGGTTGAATCACCACGGACAGCTGGCTTCCAGATGTGATAAACAGGGCTGTCTGTATACCACACAAAAGTTACCACGTTCTGCATACTTCTGTGCGAACCGGAGGAATTATTTCTTCCGTGCACCATCTAAAGCGCAAGTTGTTGCACGAAACGCACTGAACTGGTTTAGTGGAAGAAACTGTTGAATTTTAAAATGTGTATTTTTTTGTGTTTTGTGTACTGTTCGGCTTAACTCAAAACTACTTCCAGATGTATTCAAACCCGATTTCGGACCTAGCTAAGTTTGTTCTTCAGCTGATGAATGCGTAGGCGACAGCCGTGTTAGTTCAACGAGGCTCAATGTTCTAATCCTTGAAAGTTACGGATGTGTGTCTTTTTTAGAAGAGAGGTCAGTTCAGTTAATATACCGCCCCCCCCCCCCTTTTTTTCCCCCTTTTACGACCAACTCGTTTGCTTTATATTATACTTTCAGCAAAGAAGCACGTGTGTTTATAAACCCCAATAACATAAACCCAATAATATAAACTGAGTGTAAGTCACGAAAATGAAATCCACTATGTAGTACCCTCCTATTTGCACGTTCAGCTTTTAATTTACTGTAGTAAATAACAAGTAATGTTAATAAATATTCCAAAAATGTTGGCTAAGCGTAACAATTTGATTCATTGCTACGAACGCGCGGAATAATGTAACAGTTTGAAGAAATATCTTCGAATCCCAATGACTGCACGGAGACATACTTGAACTCTGGCCTAAGTGATGAAAGGTTGATGTTTCACCTTTTCTGAACCACCATATTTTCGCTCTTGGGCAGTAGCGTTAAATTACGTGTATATCGCTTGTGTCCTTGTAATTTTAGTACGTCTTCTGTGATGTGCCTATGTAATGCTCTTTTTCCATTTAAAAGAATAGCGGGAAATACAAGTTTTTGGTCGAGCGCGATAGAAAGGCATTTTGCTCGATAAGTGTGTAATCTCTGTACGTAGTGGCAAACATGGAGTTCGCAACCGAACGACTCTTGTAGTATCTTTGTTTGCAATTTCAAGCGACACGCATTTATAAGAACCAATTGCCATTATCACCCTTTCCTTTCTTATAATTATTATTTAGCCTTTTATCTTCCGTATTTTCATATCCATTAAAAACATCCGTTACATTTTATGGGGATATTTATCGCCGTGATAATGTAATTACTGAAATTTGCACGACCGTCGCGAATTACTTACTTCCTTCTAAGGCCTTAAATTGCACATTAGATGGTTTATGCTAATGCTATTTATTACAAACGTGTTTTTATATTGTGCGTGATAAAGTAAGACTGTAATTATGGCGACATTTTTTTTTCGTGTGTGTGTGTGTGTGTGTGTGTAGGTCATCAACCAGGAAGAGAAGTAAAAGCGTACACCCTTCCACCAAAGCTTTGATGCATCTTTACTTCAGCGTTGAATTCGAATCGCTTGTGGACTGATGATGGGATGAGAGAGATTGATTGCAAATAATCATAACACGAGAAAACGTTTTTTAAAAGTTGTTTTTTTACCGTTTTCTCTTAAGACAAGCCAGTTCTTGACTTGACGTAGGATTATTATAATGTTAACCTGCCGTGTAATAAACCAAATTTACAAATTCAGTGCTATTCCGAGGAGACTAATAGTTGTGCAGTTAATATCGGGGTGTCCATATTACGAAAGCTGTTATGGAAGATGAACATTGTGTTAGGCCATGAAATTAGTTCTGTAAACTATGAATAACAGAATAATATCAGAACAGGAATGCTTGTTGTTAAGAAGAAATTTTTGGCTAATTAAAGCAATTTATTTTTCAGATTTTTTTTTTCTAACCAGACAGTGTAGTTGAAGAAATGTTAGGCGATATTGTTTTACATCATTTATATAGTGCTACATTAATATTTTACAAAACATAGTATTTCTGTGTTCCTTTCAGGCCACATATAAGAAAAATCATTTAGTAAGTTGTTTTAATGTTAACAAAACATCATTTCCTCTGAAAAAAATGTTTTTGTGGCTTAATAAAAACTTAAATTGATCAAAGTAATCAAGAAAGTTGAGGGTGTTCGTTCATAAAGAAGAAAATCGCCTGTACCGCACTTTGCAGTTCGAGTGAAGTGATAATCTCCTGGCTTGCTGTGAAAACTGGTTACATGAATGAATGACTGACTAAAACACCACAGACAGGAGCCTCTGGGTTATCGGTACAGTTGAGTACAATTGACATAAGGCTAAAATATGAAGTTAAGTTATTATGGTGCATANCCCCCCCGCGTTTTTTATATTTTGAGCTTGAAGTTTTTAAACAGTGGTCATGTACTTCGCCCTCCCCCTCCACCTTAGCTCATGTCAAAAAAAGTTAGATTTAGTACTAGATGCGAAATTAATTTTAATACAGTCGTAATTTATAAATTTGGGATCATTCCAAGAGTGGATATCCTATACTGCCTCTGTGAACTAGAAAATTGCAAAATAACAACCATGATAAACAACATAACGAAGTTTAAACGCGAATCCTTCGCATGTTAGTACCTACGTAAAGCGTGTATTCACAATCAATTTAAATTTAGTGTAATATAAAATTTTGCTAAGACGTCATTTTCAAGGTTTTGACCACCGCCGAAATAATAATTTTCATGCGCGAGTATGCATTTGATTCTGTACCATAGCGTAATGGTAAATGGGCATAGATATACTTCCGTTTTTTCACTTCTTTCAGTATTATCTTTTACGAGTTATTTTTACATGTCTTCGTCACGCGCCTACATATCCAACAATGCTGAGTATCGAACCGTCGCGTCGTCAGTTTTCCCAAATATTCTTTCCCCCTTACTAATTTCTCTCTCTCTCTCTCTCTCTCTCTCTATCTCTCTCTCTCTCTCTCTCTCTCTCTCTCTCTCTCTCTCTCTCTCTGTCTCTGTCTCTCTGTCTCTCTCATGTGTGTGTCGATTTCTCTACCTCATGTGTGTGTCGATTTCTCTACCTCATGTGTGTCTCTTTCTCTACCTCATGTGTCACTTTATCTTATGTAAGGACCTCGCAGTGACTTGGAAGGTAAAAGCTATTCATGGTAAAGTAAGCACTTTTAAAAGCCATCTAATTTGGAATAATAGTCAATAGATATATTTTATTTTAGCTTTAGACGTTAACTTCCGAGTGTGTTGGAATACACACACACTGTATTTATTACTAACATGGCAATATTTATTTTAAAATGTGGATAAGGATAAAAAATGGCTGAAATAAAAAAAAGTAACCAGGGCCTCAGAAGTGCTCACTTCACCGTGAAAAGCCTATAACAGTTATCGCTGCTACTTCTTCCTGAAGACGGAGGCTGCAATGTCTACCGATACGCCGGGAAGGAAAACGACAGCGACGCGGCTACTGCCCAGAAGCCAAGACTTTGTTGAATGAGTGTGTACGTAATTACTTTCATATAAATTAATAAAGAAGAAAGGGTGTTACATCACGGCTGCAGCATGTGTGTAACCGAATGGCACCCCCAACTGGCATTTCCATACGAATGATCGCCAGCTCATGCACGTGACTCCGCATTCAAGTATTCGAGGTCGCCGTGAGATCGGAGCGTTCAGGAACATAATCTCTCCGTTGTGCAACGCGTTAAACGCGAATGACGTCACCAAGGTGCCGCCGCCGCTTCGCAATTCCAAAGGCGGGCTTTCGCATCACCGCGCTGCTCACTAATGTGACTTCACAGCGTGCTCATTTGTTAGATACGCCCACGCTGCTACAACCGCAGCACGTTTGGAAGTAAGGAATGGGTGGAAAGGGGATTTCAGGGTTGGTTTGGGGAGGGGGGA
>NQII01007142.1:38637-98564 GCA_002778355.1 Clitarchus hookeri | reverse complement strand
TTTACGTCCGGTGAGAAGTAAATCAATTTCCGAGCGTTCAACATGGTGATTTTACACCCCTCACACACCACTGTACGTTTTCCTAATTGAAAACTTTAAGGTTTTAAGTAAAAACACACTTGGATACGCTAAACGGAACAATTGACNGGAACAATTGACTTGAACTCGGATACGTTAAACGGAATTCGACCGGATACGCAATAGTACACTGACTTGAAAAGTAAATAATTTGAGTGGATACTCGATAGTGCACTCGCAGGTTTCCTATGGTTTTACCATAAGAGTACGCAATACGGAACAATCACGGAATCTGCAAATGTTTAAAGCACAGTAAAAATAATTTAGTTTCAAACACAAAAAATTCCAATAGCAATCTAAACTATGTGCAATTACTTAAACTAAACGATATATATTTATGTCTTCATTAATTTTCAGATTATTCTATAGGTAATTAATATATCGTTCGTACTATAGGTATTGGATAAGTGTGAAGGGCAACGTTTCTAGGATTTCCCATGAGATGAACCCATTTCCAGTAGCTTTATTGCTCCAAAAGTCATCTTTAAGACACCCTACAAAGACAAGCACATCTAGGGCTAGAGATAAAGGGAAATATTTTTTAAAACTGGGTATTAAATAACTTTTTGCCTCATATTATATGCCTACATAAATATATCATAAGATATCTGAAACCAGAAGTAAGGAAAAAAGTGTAATATAAAAATATTTCTACCATTCGTTGTTTATGAGTGTAATGTAGTTTATAATTATTGGACCTGTCGAACTTATTTTTGTGAAAAAGACTAATGTTTATATGAAAATGCAAGCTTCTCATTAAACACTAACAACTCAATTATTCTCAGAGAACAAGCTAACATTTGTCGACCCTTTTAAAAAATATATTTCTGACATTGAGGATTTGTAAGTACTTAAGTATATCAATTAAACGTATTTACATTTGCAGGTATCAGATTAAGAAAAACCACAACTTATTCATTTGGACTAATTTTAATTATATTTTATTTAAATTTTCGTCTTGCCCAGTGATTATATATATATATATATGATTTTATAATTTCATATGGCAATATATCATACATTGATAAAATATACAGCAAACGTAAACAGATGTAGTGGTTTCAAATAACGATTTGTTTTTATGTCTTCTGATACATGTTGATTAATATATATAATATTTGTAAGATTGTAAGTTCATGACAGACGTCTCGACATGTGTAAAATTCGGCACGCAATATAAAGTGGCTCGTGGAAGAGAGTTGCACGGTGGATACATTTGTTCTGTGTGGACACACCGTTAGTAGCATGGCCCAGCTGAAAACACACCTGCTGTTTCGTATGGTTACCGGGATGAGAAGGACATTGATTCTTACTTTGCACAACAAAGAGGCCTACAGTAAAATGGCACCGCATCATGCCAATGGACAAACAGTTATTATCATTCCGCAGCAATTTCCACGTAAAACGATGCGATCCGGTGTGATGAGACAGATGTGTTACACAACCACCTTGCGCCTCTTACTGCCAAGTAGTTATTCTTAAAGACAAGAATACCCCTCCTTTCGCAGGGGCAGAAAACGCTGTACTGTTTGTGGCTTTAAGAGTTATATAATTATGTTTTACAAAAATCTTTATTTTTTAATTCAGGGATCTTGTTCTGACTAATTACATGTATTAAAATCAAATACATATTTAAACTTTTTATGCAATGCTTTCAAGTACTATATGTAAAACGTCAAATTTGTACCCAACATATCAATTTTCGCGATATGAACACCTTTATTGACTTGTTACTGATGTATTATTATGTTTCAATTTACTGAACTAAGCAAATTGCCATTAATAAATCAAACTTGTGTAGTAAATTACAAAACATTATTATTCAAATAATGCTAGTACATAAAGTTAGCTGCTTGCTTCAGTATTTTGTGAAACTGAGCGTGCTGGTAGACACAGCCAAAGTAAGGTGTAAATGGACTGATGATTAATATTCTTGTTGTCTTACTTGTACCGATAGAAGAGAAATACATTGTTATCTAGTTACACAGACTGGATTCAATTAAAGACAAGAATCGAATTTTGTAAGTGCCGATTACTCGAACCTTGATGTAAAATATGCAAGATTCTCAAGTGCAATGTACACATTTTACTTTTAAAAATACATAAAAAAAAGTGTTCTTTTTGTCACATTGATCGTGGAATTGATATGGACAGTCCTCAAGACTATCGCCCGCGTCTCGCACAAATATGTTACTGGGAATCGATGTGTCAACGCCTGTTTTATTATTTGAGAACTTGAACAACACGCACTTGCAACACAGCACTTCACTTATCCTCACCGGACACAACACAGAACAAATATAGCTGCAGATACTTTGGCTTGTCTCAGGAGGAAATTTTGAAAAATCTGGAACAGTTAGACGGGTGTGAGAGAACAGGTATACGAAATTTATAAACACTATTCTAAATACGAAAAAACGTCCAGAATGTTAATAATAATATTAAAATATATACATTATAGTCATTGTTTAAATGTGCAAGTTTCGAAATATAAATATATATTTTTTAATTAGTCACGTATAATTTTGAAATTATGTTCCTTTACTTTGTCTATACTGAGATACTAGTTAAGAGCTTAAGGGACTTAGAATTAATTTTCTTAGTTCAGTTTGCTAGTAAACTCTATTTCATTGTATGTGGAATATGCGATTTCATTAAATTATTTTCGAATCACTTACTGCAAACGTAAGTTACACACTGTTGAAATATTGTTTTTAAGAATGGATAAAAATAAAGATAATGATTATCAATATATCGAGTATTAATAAAATATAAAAGTCAGAAATGGATTTTGGTGTTTAGAAGGGAAGACTTCAGCGAATTAGAATTTTGTGGAAGCAACATGGAGTGCGTGCTAGTGACTGTCGAGGCCTATTCATTCCTCCGAAATACGACAACTTATTTATGTAATGTCTTCCTGTACTTTATACTAATAAAATAGTTTGTTTACCATTTAATGGCTAATTTTTATGTAGATATTGTGATGTGCCGTACTGTACAAGGTAATTTTATGAGATAAAAGCAACAGGTGTACGTAAACCGCGCAACTAATGTGCTTGCAAAACCCAGCGAATGTAACTTAATCCAGGAACACGATAAAACTTGAAAGAGCGTTCAGTGAGAAAAGCACTGCTCTCAAGAATACAAAAACAGTGAAGAATTAAACTCTTTAATTTTAACTTTATAATCTAGGATCACAAAAATTTGTAGTAGTAACAAACTAAAGTTTTAACAAATTATACCATGTACAGAATGTACTAAATTAGACCATCAATCTTCGGGTTGAAGTCAGTCAAGAAAAAATTAGGTGAAAACATTGACACTACATGTAGTCTTAAGTGAATCCTAAGGACGATACTTATAATTGAAGTTGGACCTGAAACACGAGTGTATTACTTATACTGGTGGAACACAGAGTGTGTGGATAATGTGTAAAGGAAATTGTGACATGTGGGTTGATACTTCATCTTTGAAATCCCTAGTATGCTGCAGATTGATGGAGATAATTTCTAAATGAAGATATTAACCATAATTATTTAAGCGATATATTTTTATTTCAGCGACAGAAAAGCGTTGTCTTGTGTACATATGTTTGTTCCGTAATAAAACATCCAGACACTCATATTCACATATTAAGTTATTATTTAATATTTCTAAGAAACTGGTGTTCCAGGCTATACTTCAAATATGTGAACCGCCCTTAAAATGCACTTTAGACCTTTAGTTGCGAATTTGTTTCTACTTAATTTTTGTTATTATATATTAGCTGAATGTTGTCAGCGGCAATTAGATGCTTCCTGTATATTTCTGTCATAGTCGTACGTGCAGAGTTTGCAATAATTTTAAGAGGGGAAGTTGGAAATGCTAACCGCCCACAATCCTTTCAATAGCCCAACTTTGTTCAGAAATTTCATATAAACCTTGTTGCTTCGGAAAAAACTAAGACATTTTTGCACTGATTATATTTATAAATATATTAACACACATGCGCATGAAAACAAATTAAGGTAGCAGAAAACAGGCCACTCATTACAGAAATAGGGGACAAAATTGCCAGGTAACAAAGTTCCCCCGGCTAAAGCAATGACTCTTACAAACACAGCTGTAACCCTTAATGACAAACCTGCTTGATTGTTATAACTTTACTGTCATTCAGAGAATTTAAATACAAAGGTTTCCTTCTACTTCGCTATTCGCTTAGGAAATATAAATATGGAGCTACGTAAGGGGCATGAAGTATATTATCGTAAGTTTGTTACTTGGCAAATTTTTCCCCTATTTCTGTAATGAGTAGCCTGTTTTCTGCTACCTTAACTTCTTTTCTTGCGCATGTGTGCAAATATATTAATAAATATAATCAGTGCAAAAACGTCTTACTTTTTCCCGAAGCAACAAGGGTTAAATATTTTACTCATGAAAGGATATTTACATTCGTATTTGCAGATTTGAGCGGGTTGAATATTTTGGTAGATTTCCCCCTTTGCACCAAATTTAACTAATTCTTAATATATATTAACTGTGTATCTCTTTAATAATTTTTTTTTTGCATTCGTGTGAAGTTTTTGTTTAAATTCTCTTAAAAAGGTTAATTTTCTAATTATTCGGAAGCCAATTGCAACTCCAATTCTCCAAAAAAATGCTGTGTCAGTATCGACTTATTTGTTTTTACCACAAAATCTCTACAAAATTGCATGTTGATGCTTACACTATGCTTGTAATGGAGACAGTACATTCAGTTTTTTAACAGTGTGAATTTCCCCTTAAGTCTGAATTTTTGTACACCTTGGGGAATATTTCAGTGACACGTCTCCCGATGGGCGTAAATGTAGGGCATCAAGGAATGCCATGTGAGTAGTTAGAAATAGTTCCTTCAAAGACAGCTTCGTGACAGTGAGCTAGGGAGCCACCAAAGCTTGTTATGAAAATGTAAACATAGTGTGTTTGCATTCCACTGCTACGGCTGCCATCTTGCAGCCAGCGCATAAACAATCTGATCTAGCATACATTTGTATGGCATCCATTTTGTTTTTTAAATTTTTTTCCCAAATTTTACTTTTTCTAAATATTGTTTTTATGTTTAAATTATACATTTATAACTTCAAAACTTAAAAAAATTATATTAAATATTTTAAAAGTCTTTTTTCAAAAGTTTAAAAAATATTTTTATCAAACATTCCACTTCTGCCATTTTAGTTTTTTTCCTACATAGCCTCACGCTATGGCTACCTGTCACGAAGCTACCTTGCCATTAAATCGCCCGAGGCTGCTGGTATTAAAGGAAATATTCCTAAGTTCTAAATTATTATTATCAAATTGAAAATTTAATAGCACCAAATAATATTTTTCTCTAGTTTGTATATGTATTATTATATGTAAATGAATTTATTAAACACTTTGGAAGTATAAATACACTTGATTTAATACACACATTTCATATTTTAAATTAATTAATTAAACACTTTTGAATTATCAATAAATTTCCATTTAATACACACACACTTAAATATCTTCCAACATAATAATAGTAATCTAAAAAATTATTCTTCAATATCACTAAATAGTAATATATTCTGAAGTTTATATAATAGATGAGAACAAAACTAATTCTTATTCATATGTAAAATGGATTTATCAACTTCCTACTATATGATCATACTCTTGCATGCCAAGCTGGGAGGGTAATCTCAGAGTCTTCCCAAATTAGATTATAATTTAAGTCCTTCCTACTGTTAAAATTCACCCTTTCGCATTCCATTTCGACAGGGTGCCGCAGTAATGCAACGGTTAGATGACATGTTAAACTCCATGCTCTAGCATTCCATTTCGATGGGCTGCCGCAGTGACGCAACTGGTAGATCATATGTTAAACTTCATGCTCTTGCATTGTCTTACCTACAAGATGATATACATCATGCTCTTGCATGCTATGCCAGGAAGGTTATCTTAGAGTTTTCCCAAATTAGATTATAATTTAAGTCCTTCCTACTAGATTATATACACCATATGCTTACATGTCAAGCAGGGAGGATGATCTCAGAGTCTTCCCAAATTATATTTTCATTTAAGTTCTTCAACAAGATGATACACTTCACATTTTTCATATTTCGTTATAGCCCCAGGCCCTTCCTGTATCCTCGAGAAAATGACGGTTTCGTAAAAAATGCGACAACACACATATAGACTTAAGCAATGAGCGAAGTATTTAAAAAAATAATAATAATCTTTCATATACTGTTATAGCTGAAGGCTCTGACCAGAGTCCTAGAGAAATGTCGGTTTCGAAAACACACATAGGTTAAGGCCACACCGGAGAAGTAGTAGTAGTATTAAAAAAAATTGTATGTTTAAACAATAATAATCGAAAAGCAATTTAAAAAAAATTGTTTAAATGATAAATGTTTCCGATAAAGCCCCAGGCCCCTGCCATGACGCGAATTCCCCGACTCGCCGAGAGAAATAGGTTTTTATTTACAGCACGGCATGAGCGATGGAAATTATGTATATGTATATTTAAGGTAATAGTATTTTTTCCTTTTGCTACCACAAGCCTGACGTTAGTTTCGGAAAAATATGTAAACTGGAATGATTATTAGTTTTTTCATCAGCCAGACTCTGCGCAACTCCTCCCGAGAAATACGTTTTACATATGCTATAAGCTCACGACGTCAGTACGCAAAATTCATGTACACACTTACATACACACACATACAGCACACCCGCCCATTGTCGGTCTTGCTCCCAAGACGCTTAACGAGATACTAACTGATACAATGCTTAGAAAAGCGTTTTACGTACACCCCATCTGGCGAGAGTTTCGGAAATCGGTATACTATTTAAAGTATTATTAATTGATTGCTACAGCCCAGCGGTGTAGGGCTTCGACGACGCCCCNNNAAAATCCTCCAAACTCCCTTAAAGGCCGAGAATTTCGTTTATACATATGCTGCAATGGCCCTTCATTATATGACTATTTTTTTCGGCAATAGGGGATTGAGGGATTTTACCTAACATGCTGCGAGAGGCTCTTATTGGCTCTGATTGGCTACACAAGGCTAAGGATATACACATTGAAAAGATAGTATCATTCATCTTGGCTGAGGAATGATCGTTTTTAATACCCTCCTATCATGTAATGTCTCACGTCGTATAAGCATAGCAGGTTAAAAGTTCCGATTGGTTTATGATACACATCACACCCTCATCAATTATCACATTACCATTTACATGCCTAAATACGTCTCATTTAAGGTACAATCGCCAAAAAAAATTCATAGACATCACTCCCAACATCGCGAAAGGATTACGTGTCTGATTGGTTCTCGTAAATTTAAATATTTCATCAACACATGCAACCAAATATTGACCGAGTAAGATACACCAAAGGGGAAAAATTCATATTCGCCACTAGATATGGTTTCTACTGTTTGGAGTGATTGTTTAATAAACATATTATTATAGGTTTCGTTACTCATGTCGAAACCACTGCAGCAACCAATCTACTTATGCCTAACGCAAATACTACAAGCAGTGGCCGGACTTCGTTATTGCACCCCTTCAGTGACAATGAAGCAGTCGTGCGGTCAAGGGATGCTTTACCAAACCCAGGTTTTTAGTTTTGACTTAGCATGTGAGAAAAGGTCCATAATGCAGCAGCATGGGACGCCATGTAGCAGTGGATGCGATTAGCATATCTTAAACTTATTCATGTACACTCTCGCATTGGAATTGTTTATTAATAATCTCACAATAAAGTGTAGTGACTTCTTTTTTTGGGTAAGGAGGGATTTTACCTAACAAGCTGCGCGAGGCTCTGATTGGCTAAGGGATATCAACACCTACAAGTTAGCACCATTCATCATGGATGAAGAATGTTCGTATTCATCATGGCTGAAGAATGTTCGTATTCATTGCCCTCTTATCATGTAACTTCACAAAGCATTTAAGCATAGCAGGTTCCGATACACAGCACACCATAGACAATGAAAATAAAATATTATCAAACAATCATTTAGGCACTATAAACATAGGGGCTAGTAATTTCCGGACTGTTTAATATACAAGCTACAAATTCATAATATATATCGTTCCTAACAAATACAAATCATCGTTGAGTTGACCTATATGTATAAAAAAATATTACAGATTCATTTAAGCCCTACAAGCATAGGTGCGGATAAGTTCCGTATCTTGTAGGATACTTTCGGCAATTTAATAACATCACTCCCGGAATCTCGAAAGGGTTAAGTCTTCGCAAATTATATTATCATTTAAGTTCTTACTACGAGATGATCACGCTTTTGCATGCCAAGCTGGGAGGGTTATCTCAGTATCTTCCCAACATATGCGCTAGGGTTATCTCAGAGTTATTCCAACCCTACACAATGATACAGAATTAAAGGCCACGCACACCACTATGAAAACAATGTCAGGAACTGTAAAATCACTACTGTAACATATCATTTTCATATGCCTACAATACGAAGAGACATATAAAGCATAAAAGCAAGCTATCAATGTAATAAGAAAGAACACTACTGCGCATAAACGAGCCTAACAGGTTACGTGAAGCTCTCGCAGGCCTAACATAAAGGGCGCTGTCGCACACAACGATAAAGTAAACTAACATGTCTCGAAAGCGTCTCGACACTAGCAAAGCTGACATAAAGGTCAACGCCACATATAATGATAAAGAGACACTAACATGTTACGCAAGGCTCTTATAAATAGCTAAACGAGCAGACTATCATAAATTACATCAGCATACACAAGGATGAAGGAACCTAACATGCTATGCGAGGATCGCAAAAGTGTTTCATCATCGGTGAGCTGACATAAAGGACAACGATAAAGGAGCCTAACATGTTACACGAAGCTTTAGAAAGTGGCTCGGCACTAGCGAAGCTGGTAGCCTATCATAAACCACCAGTCTTCCACTGAGGAAAGCCGAGACAAGCAATACAAATTTACATGTGTACAGTATATATATGCGAGGGCCATGTAAAATGAAGATCATTCCATTGTCGACCGCTCTGTTGGAAAGCTCTCTTTTACTACAATATGAAGACTGAATCAATGGATGAAGACTCATCATCACGAACATCGACATCAACTGCAAGGTATATTGAAGAGCTACTACACGCATTACAACGTCAACTGTTATGATTGTTCCCATTCAAACTTCCTAACCAAGCAAAACCGAGAGTTCCCTAACGCCAAGCCAGAACGATTGCAAATACGACAGTATAATGACACGAAAACGCCACAAAACTGCTAGAGTATCAAAACATCAGATTAAGAATTATTTCAGCAAGTCGAGGGTGCATTCACACACGACACCCGGCAACAGCGAATATGCTGATCCAAGGTCATTTCAGGGTAGCAACACAAAAAATGAAACAGCCCGCCTCCGAAGAAATAAGGGAAACAATCGGAGCAAAGTTCGTCACGGTCACATGGTGGGGCGAGAAGTGTGAAATAGACGTCAACGACCAGGACTAGCATCGTCTACTACGAACTTCAGACCAGACAGCGGCTGTTCCTTGGGCTTCTTCTGCCAGAGGGTCCGGGTGCGAGGCCGGGGTAAGTTCCCTTCGTTTATATGCGATCCTCCTTCTTAACTAGCAACCTTCCTTAAGTCCTTTCCTATAACTTCCATAGGACTTAACTTTAATTGAATATCATTGTATACTTTTCTAACTTTAGATCAAGTAAAGCCTTTATTAATAATTTCAACTAATCCTTTTAATTATCTGAGCTTATTCTGTTTCCTTAAACGTAACCTTTCCTAAGAGTGTTATGCGCCACCCAGGATCATAACAAATAGTGGAGGTGCCTTAAGAGCCCTACCAATCAACAAGCAAGCGAGTCAAACCCACCTCCTATATCCCCCATCCAACGACCCTCTTCGGATCACTCATTTATTACCATTTCCTGCAGTACCCGTAGTTGGGTTTAGTAATTGCATGTGCTTGGAGTTAAATAGCTTATTTGGCTTGATTATCATATTTGGGGAAGGCGTGTCTTACATACACAATGCAACATGGTACCACCTTATTAAATGGCTAGTTCTCGGAAAAGCAATCTCCGTTAAAACGATTTTTAGATTAAGTAACAGCTTACCCGAGAGCGAGGGATATGGAGGCAATCCTCAATAGTAATACACAACCGGAACTTATACACAGCAGTAAAAGACCCTGTACCAGATTTTACTTTCAGAGTTTGCAGTCCACACAACCGGATAACCAAGGGTTTCTAGGGGCTACGGATCCTGACCGATACGAACTACCTTGTCAAAATATAGGCGAAAATGGTTATCAGAATATAGACACACCGAGCCCAACAAGCCCAGTCTCAATCCACACAACACATCGACACAGGTACGTCGAATACTCAACCGCTTACAAAAATGGCGGAAATGCTGAAATTTAACATTGTAGGACATCAACCGGTGCCGGTAGAAAAATATCATGGTACACAGGAGGACGACATTTCGGAATTCTATAAGCTATTTGAAATAGGGCCAACATCAACCAGTGGGATGAGGAAACAAAAATTAAACGATTGCAAATATTTCTTGTAGGCTCACCCAAAAGAGTATATGAAAATATTGTAAATTAAACAGAGCCACACTTACTTTCAAGGGAAAGAGTTACACGTCAACTGACCAGTTTTTTTTTCGACTGATGAAACCATCGCTAAAAATAAAAGAAAGTTGTACGAAAAACGACAGGAGCCTCATGAATCTGCAACTGTACAAGTACAGGAAATCATTTTTCTCGCCAATAAGTTTAAAAAAAACATGCCAGAGGAGGACATTATAGAAATTCTCTGGAATTCCTTTGCACCATCGATAGTTGATAAACTTATAGTCATGAACAATACAACACTGCCAGAAATGATCTTCAATATCAGGCATAGTGGTGGGTGTTCACAAATATAGACAAAATCTACACAAACACATGCACAACTCTAACAATTTAATGGCAAATCAGATTACGGAGTTGAAGGAAGAAATTAGTATAGTATCAGTGTCCCGAGATAACACTAGGGTAGACGAAAAACCCTGTACCCAGCAAAACAAAGTTCAGTTAGAACGGCAAACACGAGAAGCAAATTACAGAAAACCCAGACGTTTTCATACATACAGAGCACCCGCGTTGAACGCGCCTTCCATGTTTCAAGTTCCATGGTACCTATTCCAGAGCTCAGCACCGCCGTACCCATACTATTGCCCCCAACCGGTCATGAATTGACCTTATCCTACGCCTTACGCAAAAACATTTAACAATTCAAAAAACGGGGAGTACAGGATGTAGTTTTCCCTTATACACACTGCACACTGCAACTCAAACAAGGGGACAAGCCCAGGAACACATATGCGCACATAGCGAATCAATTTTGTAAGCCTAGTACAACATTGTTTTTCGGTCAGACTGCAACAGATGCCTTGCATACGGACACTGATAGGTAACAGGTATGCAAGCCGGGCTATCAGAACACAACAACCGTGTACAATAGAATATGAAAGAAGGCAACATTCGCCACATTATCAAACTAACAGCCGAAAGCAGGTACCCCATGTAGTTAACAAAAGGCGAGACATTTACGAAACAGACAGTAAACCGGCTCCGTGCCCCACTCATAATGTTCCAAATAGGGAAATACCTAACAGAAGGCAAACTAATCCGCAGCACATAGAAAATATAACACAACAAGGCCCAGCGCAGAAAGTAGTACAGCAATATGCCGCGGTAAAATACGGGCCGCAGCACGAATTCGCACATACCTGCGTGTTATGTTTCTACGAGGAACATCGTTCTGCCATATGCCCAATGTTTCCCAAGAAAGTTATAGAGTGGCAAACGGACATGCGTGGTAGGTTTCAAGGTTTTCAACGAAAACATACAGTTACTAAACCACACAGTTCACGCACTGTAGGTAAGCAGGCATTAGCAAACTGCAGCAAATTTAGAGAACATAATAAACCGATGTTGAGTGTGAAAAACTTCCATACCGCAACAAAACAGACCAGCTACAAGGACAAAAACCAGTCCACATAGCGATCATGAAAATCACAGAGAACGAAGGCGCCACACCGAAAATCATCATTAACACGAAAGACAACATGTTTTTATCTTTAATTGATACGGAGTGTTCCAAGTCATTCATAGCCACAAGCATGGTAGGAAGTCATAAATTAAAACCACTCTTACAACCCTTTTAAAATAATGGCAGCGACAGACGAACTACCATCCCCTCACTACTATATAAATCTAACTTTCCAAATTGAAGGGCACGCATACACACATGAGTTTCCAATCATTAAAAACCTTCAAGCTGACGCCATAATAGGGTGTGACTTTATTCGGAAACGCCGTTTAATCCCAGATTTGTATACGAAAGTCGCAACACTTAGACATACGCATGATAAATTATAACAGTACCGTTTATATATCTGGACGACGATAATAGTGTTTTCTTTTTCAACACAATCCAACAAATGCAAAATTTAGAGCCTGATGACCACTAACTACAGTATGAAAACATAAATCCAGCTTTACGCCCAGAGGAAAAAGAGAAAATTCAAACTCTATTACAGAAATATAAAGACAGATTCGCGTTTAAGATTACAGAATTAACTGAAACACCAAAATATCCCATTCAAATAGATTTAACAACCACCAAACCCGTGCATTGCAAACCGTACAGAATAGCCCCTTCGAGCAGAGAAGCTATTCAAATACAAATCCAAGAGATGTTAGAGGCTAACATAATCGAAAAATCAACAAATCCTTATGCCGCTCCGTGTCCCAGACCAAAATTATCCACTGCCACGAACGGACGATATTTTGCAAATCCTCCAATATACGACGTATGTTACCAGTTTAGATATGTTTTCCGGGTTTTATGCGATTCCCATTAAGCCAGAAGATCGATATAAATTGGCGTTTGCTATAGACCAAATAGAATTGTTTCAATACCGTAGATTACCCATGGGATTGAAAAGCAGCCCAAAGTTTTTTCAGGAATTTGTCGACACACTGTTAGGGGACCTTAGATGGCAGTCAGTAATCTGTTACGTGGACGATATATTTGTAATAGGAAATGATTTTCAGGAACACATTCATAACCTTGAAAAACTACTTGTCTGCATGAGAGAATTTGGGGTCAAACTTAATCCAAGAAAATGTGAATTTGCATCCCAGGAACTAAACATACTACGGCATCAACTAACACCTAAGTGTCTAGCACCGGATCCAGAGAAAATTCAAATAATAGTTAACACACAGCCACCCATAAACGTAAAACAATTACGATCCTTTCTGGGGCTCACTTGTTACTTACGAAAATGTATTATTGACTACCCGAAAATTGCGCAGCATCTAACGGAATTCCATAAAAAAGACACAAAATTCTACTGGGTTATTCCACAACAATCCGCGTTTTTACAGTTAAAGAAAGCTACAACTACACCTCTGGTACTAGCACCCTTTAGAGATAACAGGAAAACAATCTTAGTTTGTGATGCGTCCAAAACAGCTGTTGGCCGAGCACTATAACAGGAAGACCACCATGGTCGACGGTTTGTTATAGGTTACGCGTCAAAATCACTTGCACAGAATGAGAGAAGTTGGTCTACGGCAGAAAGGGAAATAGGAGCGGTTAAATATTCTTGTACATACTTTCGGCAATATTTATACGGGAGAAAATTTATAGTCGAAACAAATCACGCATCACTTAGATATTTCACATCTATAGCTGAGCACAACAACCGTATCCAGAAATTTGCAACTGCCTTTAGGTACTTGTCATTTGAAACTAAAATTGTTAAGGNAGGTACTTGTCATTTGAAACTAAAATTGTTAAGGGACGAAATAATATCATAGCTGATTATTTATCTCATGTACCACACACTGACATCAAAAATATGTACCAGAAAAGAATAAATTATAACATTTATACAGTACTTAATATTCCCCCGCACATATATAATCTTTTTGAGGGGCAATCAAGAGAGATATTTTTTAGCAAAGAAAAAAATTGAGAGGTCAAGAGTACAATCATGAAGTTTGACGGCGCTACGCCCCACATCAGGATGCCAATTTAACTTGACGGCGCTATTCCCAACCTGTGGGACACAGAGTGGTTCGTAGGGTCGGAGTTAATTCCTCCAGGCACAGACTATAAGGTGCATTGAAGGTTGAGGGGATTTAAATGATCTAGTCTTTTGGTGTTTCATTTTGAAGGATGGATATATTTTCTCGAGTTATAAAAAACATACCGAAACACTTCCAAGGTGTGGTACTCTAATTTGGCTAACTCGTATTAACTGGGGTGACATCGAGGTGGAGAGGGGGCTTCTCCAGACGGCGACTTGATTCTANTGGTCGGCCGTGGGTGAGCTCCGGCGATGTGGGCAGCCTTGGCAAATGCCCGCGTTTGGTGCCGTCTCACTAACGGCTCTACTGACGTACTGATGTACTGAGGTACTGTTGTCGCGGGGGGTCCGATGTCCCCGGGTCGCTGTACTGACGAACTCTCCGGCTCTACTGACGTACTGCTCTCTCTGTGCGGAAATCATTAACTGCCCTGACCTCTCTGTGCGGCGATATTCAACTGTCCTGCTCGATGGTCTACTGATAACTCATCTCTGACTCTCGAACTAACCTCTCGGCTCGGCAATAAAGAACTATCCCTACCCTCCACGCAAAGAGGCTTATAAGCTCTCTAGCCTCCCTCCCTAATTGTCGGCACGTGTCGCCTTGTTGGGCGAGGGGGCGTGGTGGTCGGAAGCAGAACAATGCATTTCAAAAATGTGCCATGGTTCCCTGATGGTTGGGGGGGGGGAGAAGGTGGCACCATTTCCATAGCTTACTCTGTCAGCTATTTCTCCGTGGTGGGTGTCAACATTGTCTCGCGGTTAGCTAAGGGAGAAGGGGGGGCGGTGTTCTCGGCACCACTTTCCAGCTTGTCAGCTGTTTCTTGGTGTGTATATTTTGACTTCAGGCAAAATACACCTGACTATCTTGTGATTTTCCGGCTTTCAACAAATCTCACGGGCTTGCTAAGAAGAGGGGGGTGAATGGGGGTGGACTACGCAGCCGGACACGTGTAATAGCCGGCACGCACATCTTTCTCGGCTTGACCTTTCTCTGCGGTGACTGGAATTGACACGTGTCTCTCTAAGTCCCTACACTGGTTATGCCAGCAGGGGGGAGGGGGTTATTTGGTGTAACAGCGCTGCTCTAATACTCCTAATATGTCACACGTCAAGTTTATCTTCCAAAATTGGGAAGAATATAGCCATCCTGGGTGTATTGCGGGAAATAGATTGGATAACATATCTAAGATAAAAATTGCAAATGAACTACATTACCACCCAGTTCAATTAATACTACACGCAGTATCAACTCATTATAAGATCAACATTCATATAGTGTCAGAGGAAAATGCTGAAAGTAAATCTGTTCAGGGTGATAGGCCGGTCGCTAATGTTGTGTTGTATACAAAGTCCATTCATGATAAAGTACACTTTACCCCAGTGATTACAAATGTGACTGAATCAATTGAACCAGAAAGCGAACTTTTTTTATTCCCACTTCAGCATATTCCGACAAACATGTCTCCATTTCAGGGGGAGTATGATAAGGACCCATTTATTTTACAATTAAAAGAAGCTCTTACACAACCCGATAGTGTTTCATCAGCAATTCGTCGTTTATCTCGCAGGTATGGGGTAACAGCTACAGGGAAATATATTATAAATTGCATATTCCAACAGGCGAACGTCATCTAATAATGGTACCACAGCATTATGTTCCAGAAATTATAATGGCCCATCAAGACGAGTTAGTTGGAGGCAGACATTTTGGAGTTCGTAACNAGGCAGACATTTTGGAGTTCGTAAGACTATAGATAAAATAAAACACGCGTATACTTGGGAAACAATACAAAAAGATGTCAAGGAATATATTAAAACGTGTGAGACTTGCCAACGCGCTAAACAAGCTAATAGTAAACCAGCAGGAGAGTTGTAGCCCATTCCGCCTCCTCCTATATTTTCCATGTGGGCGATCGATGCCAAAGGACCCCTTCCGACCACGAAAGCTGGTAATAAGTACATTTTAGTTATGACCGAACATGCTACACGCTATGTCATGGCTACACCAGTCAAAAGCATAGATGCAAAGATGTGCGCATAATTTATTAAAACATAGGCCAACATCTAACAATGTACGCGGATTCCGACCAACAGAATTGGGACAAATATTTAGAATTTATTATCTTCAATTATAACACTACCGTTAATACAACAACGGGGTTCACACTGTTTTATCTCATCCACGGAGTTAATGCAAGCCAACCTTCACACGTAGTTCTTAACAAACCAGACATAAGAACCGCCGACTGGGTACAGACATTAGAAAATGTACGAGCCACAGCTGCGAAAAATATCGGTAAAGGTCAACGGGTCCAAGCTAAATATTTTAATAAGAGGTTTAATCCCTCTCAGTACAAGGAGAACCAATGGGTGTGGCTGAAAAACCACGCACGAAGGAAAGGCCTATCACTGAAATTTATCGGTCCATATAAAAACTCAAGGTCGCCTCTAGAAACACGGTAGTCATAGAGATGAGACGGCATGGGAAAACATTTAGGGATACAGTGAATATGCGACATATTAAAGCGGCTTATTTAAGAAACACTCGACGGTTCACTCAATCAGATTCAAATTCAAACAACCGCCAATCACAAATAGTAACTAATGCGCGAATCACACCTCTGTCCGCAACCCCTAGGGCAAGCGTACAAGTAACACCCCTCACTGCTGTCGGACAGATAAATACTCACGCCAGGTCACAGAACGTACAACCTCACCCAAACAAAAATATGCACTTATTAAGTAAATTATAAAGCATGTATAATAAAAGGAACTCATGTGTAATGTTGTTTGCAGGTGATTACTCATCATGACAAGGGCTGCGTTGTAATGTGTATTTTTTCCATATCTGTTCCACATATCTTTTTCTATCACTTCCAGCAGTTACCCGATTTTCCGGATTAATTCCAGGATTTACTGGTATGACGTTTACCAAGCCATCGTATACGAGTAATCCATACCAGTCATTTATAGTATTCCGTAGCAAACGCCACAGCCAAATTCCATAACACGAACATGGGAGAACCACATATGCCAGTTCAAAATTACATACTTATGTAAAAATGTGAAAACATTAACACGCACAATCGACAATATCCAACAACACCTGGTAACCGAATACCATGCGGAAACAGAACCGTAGATTCGCAAACGCCAAAGTATCCCATTTATCGGCGACTTGTTTACATGGTGTTGCAATACGCTGACCAATAAACACTTGGAAAAAATAATTTCGAATCACGAAATTATCATACAGAACGTCACTAATATCCAAAAGTCGGTGCATACATACAATCAGGCCATCAAAGACATTATAAACAATGTGCAAAACACAATGTCACAAATTGATGGTAGATTACATTTAATTGCGGACACCATTAACAACATAACACTTTCGTTGGGACAACATGGCACCTCATTTAACACGGAACTTTTAGCACTAACGCAACAACTTACACTTTCCATTGTTTTACACTTACTAAATATCCTCTTACAGGAACAGGAAATTTTAACACACATTAGGCAGTGCAAAACGAATCACTTTCCGATTAAACTCGTTCCAGAAGAGAAGTTTTTAAAAGATCTTCACGACTTACAAAAAAATTGGGAATCTACAGAATTTAAATTACCAATATCAGCGACACATTACACTGCGTATTATGAACCCCCCTTAACAGAATGCAGCATCAGTCCTTCTCAATTTGTTGTTAAAATCCAAATACCTCTTCTCCAGAAAACATCCGATTGGCATGTTTATTACTTAATACCGACTCCTTTTCAATCTCGTAATAGATCGTGTTATTTGCACACTAGTGAAATAAGTATAGCACTTGATTTTCTGACACAACAAATGGTGGAATTAAAACACACAGCAGAACACACAGATCACATTTACCGCATCCCGCGTGCAGGACCAGTGACCAAAACTATTCTCTGTTTCAAAGAAATGTTTTTCGCACCTGAACAGCCACTACAGATGGATGCATGTCAGTTTCAATGTATGAACGACTCGCTTTTAAAAATCACGGAATTTTTCCTGAACCAGTTTTTAATCAATAATATACCTTCACCGATATATATAGACTGCTTAAATGGCACGATACACAAATTCAATCATGAGTCCATAGGGACAATATAATTAAATCTTCCATGACACTGGGAATTAAGAACGGGACGTAACATGATTATTCAGAAAACACACATTTGCGACACACGAGCAACGAACACATCGCAAGTAAATATGGGCGTCCCAATACACTGGCTCCGCAACACTTATTTTCAACCGGACAAAATGCAAATTAACACGGGAACACACGTTTCAAATATCTCTCACTTGCTGCACACGGACTCGCACATTCACTCCAAGTTGAATCGTGTCAACACCGTTTTAAACCAGGATAGAATTGAGTTTCCCGACGAGGACAATTACGTGTTCACGCCCATGATTACACTACCACAATATTCCTATTTCATAACGACAGTTATTGCAATACTAATAGGGGTATGTATTTTCCTCTATTTTCGCATTTGTCAGATAGCACAGATTTTACGGCAAACACAGTTAGCCCGCACGAATCATAATACATAAGCCAGTGCTGAAGTGAATATGTCTACCAGTCGTCTCTTCTCTAACTGCCTCTTCAATCTCATAACTTGCTTTAAAAAACAGAATCGTCCTTCATAACATCACAATCGAAAGAACCAATATTCCGAACAACAGGTCTTGAAAGATATCTTCTCCTATGCCAATGTGCTTGCCTCATGTCTCTGTGAATGTTTATTATCATTCACATCAAATTAAATACGCACTGCTCCAGACCAATGCTTATATACTACTGGGTGCGCTCCGCGGCAGCGCTCAGTAAGACTAGGCGCTAGCCGCAACTGGGGGCCAATAAGAACAATGTTAAATTATCAAAGGATGTACATCCGCTCCAACTGATAAGAACTTCCGGGAGAACTTCCGGGAGCAGCTCATAACAGCTTGCAAAACACAGCGAATGTAACTAAATCCAGGAGCATGCGAAAACTTGAGCGAGAGTACAAATAGAAAAACAGTGCTTGCAATTATACAAACACAGTGAAGAATTTTACTTTTTGATTTCAACTTTATAATCTAAGATCACAAAAATATGTAATAGCAAGAAACTGAAATTTTATAAAAGTATTCCATGTACAGATGGTATCTTTAGAACAACAAACTTCGGCTGCATGCCAGTCAACAAAACATAAGGTGAAAACATATACACGACACGTGGTCTTAAGTGAATCCTAAGGACGATACTTATCTTTGAAGTTTGGCCTGAAACACGAGTGTATTACTTAGACTAATGAAACACTGAGTGTGTGGATAATGTGTAAAGGTAAACGTGACATGTGGGTTGGTACTCCATCTTTGAAAACCCTAGTATGCTGCAGCTTCATGGAGATATTGTCGAAATGAAGATAGTAACCATGATTATTTCCGCGATATAATTTTATGTCAGCGACAGAAATGTGTTGTGTTGTGCACATATTTTTTTCCGTAATAAAATTTCCAGACACTCAATTTCCCATCTTAAATGTTTATTTAATATTCGTAATAAACTAATGCTCTAGGTTCTACTTCAAATATGTGTATCGCCCTTAACATTCACTTTAGACTTTTAGTTGCGTATATTTTCTCTCCTTAAATTTTTGTGAATAACACAATGCCGAAGTTTGTCACAGTTAATAAGATGCTGCCTGTATATTTCTGCCACAGCTGTACGTACAGTGTTTGGTACAATGTGCCAGGAGAGGGAGAATGAGATATGCCAACCCCTACCTCCCTTTTCAAGAATTAACTTTGTTACAGAAATGTTATATAAATTTAGTGTTTTGATACTGAACAGCAATGTTATATTCAAAGTTATTCTCTTTAAATTGAGTTAGAATAAATATAAAAGAAGTGAATTGATATAATTCTAACATGTTGATGAGTAAAACCTAAAATTTAATATATCAAAGTTCCCCCTGCCACAACTATGACATCTGCATACACATCTGCAGCCGTATATAACAAGCACTTTTATAACTTTTCTGTCATTAATAATATATTATTAATTCCATATAAATATTAACTCTGCATCTCTTATTTAACGACTATTTTAAATTTGTAGAACTTTTGGTTTAACCTCTCTTAAAAACATTTATTTTCTAATTATTACGCAGGCTATTGCGATTTGAATTCTTCAAAACCATCGTAATACACAGAAGTACATACTTTTAATTTCATAATTTTCTCGTTAACGTCCTAAACTGTAATGGAAGTTTTCAACCTATACTCGTACGGAAATAATACCACTTATCAAGTTGCAAAAAAAAAAATTATCATCGTTCTTATTTAAAGTTGGGAAGTTACCTACGCATTTCACTCTTTCCTGAACAAATGTAGGAACTATACAATGAATGTATATGTGAATGCAGCTAGTTTAAGTAGCAGCACATGTACCACAAATAGAAGAATGCTTCGTTTCTGATTAAAACAAGATAACAAACTAGTTACGGTACTATTCGCTGCGAAATTGTACGCATGGAATCATCAACATGAACTATTCAAAGGCAAGCTAAAATTTTAACTTTAACAAATAAAGATTCTTTCCGTGTATCAAGAGCGTCACAGCTGTAAAGCGACGAAGCTATTGATACGTCGCCTTTACTGATGTTTGTGCCGCAGTGTATCAGAATGTTAGGAGCCGCAGAACCAGCGGTAAAGTGCAATTCTCACATTATTAGAAGATATGTCTCATCACTAGTTTATCAAGCCCCCTTCCTTGCTATCGTTTCATAGAAAGGCTCGGGATCCGCAGATTCATGACCAAGCTACAGGAGTTGTAGATATGTGGCGTGCTTACCGAGCCTTCGCCCTCTGTACTGAGTCCTGGTGTTACAGCGGACATCAGCAGCAGCAAGGCCAGCATGGATATGCTACTGGCGGCCATGGCAGATTCTCTCCTGTCAACAAGTACATTCTCTTACAATAATTAGCTCAGTCACACACTTTCCAACAGTACACACATATTTATATGACATATGCTAAGCTAATTCTGCTTCCCCATTTTATCTGATGAACGTTATAATGTAAAATTATGACATAACTGAGCTTATTTAAATTGATTTCATATTGGTGTACACATTTCAGTTTTCTTAATAGATATTTTTATTGGCAATAATATATTAATGGGTTTAAAATCGCAAACTTTACAGGAAATTAATGAAGTATTTAGAGTTGTTACTGATGTAAAGTTACAGTAAACCACACGAGTAGAGACATAGTGGGTGCTACAGAACCAGAACCGCAGAAGCTAGTAAATAGTAGACCTGACTCCAATAAAACACTACATTTTACACACAAAAGTAAATAACTGGTTCCGATTTAGTTAATTGGTACCGATATCCTGATATATTAGTGAATACGTCAAGTAATAGGATAAACTAGAAATTGTATTATCGATTTATAAAATTGTCATATTAGCCTATTGCATTTAATATATATATCTTAATAATTTTGGAGCAAATATTTTTTAGTGACAAAATGAACTGATATACCAATGGTTAGATTATACATAAATATATAGTGAGAGAGAGATAGAGGAGACACTCACTGTTGTGTATACTCACTGACTGTTACAATTGTAAACCGTGACGTTTATGTGAACTCTAAATAATGTAACTACTTTTCCTCTGTGTACGCGAGCAGAGCTCCGGCGATTGTTGCCTCCAAGTGTGCAACTAAGCCTTGACATAGTTGTAGCTGGAACTAAGTAGAATGATAGCGTTTTAAAATAACACCAAACAGCAGACAAGGCCTTTATTGAGGAACCAGCGATCGCCTAGAGTGGTTTTGGAGAACCCTTGATATCAGAAATAAAATCAGCCTGACCAGGACTTGAACCGTAGATATCTGGAATGCGAGGTCATATGGCGTCGTGCCCAGACAGAAGTTGGCTAATTCCAATACGCCAGAGAGCATGTGAAGAATATATAATAGATGTTAATTTACAGTCGCAGCAAATTTTTCTAACCTGAATGACACGAATACTGTTTCTGCGAATAAAATCTCCGGTGGCAGCAAATTACTATATATTTAATAAACCATGTGACATGATACAATTTTCTAGTGGACAATTTTACAATAACTGCTACCCGGACCTGCATGCAAGCAGGTATGGATGCAGTATTTGGTTGAGTAACCTGTCTTACGATACAAGTAGAATATTCTCTACATGGTAGAAAGTGTGGCCAACCAGAGAGTGGGTGGTGATAGGGCACACTTAGTGAAGACAGCAGTCGTATGGTTTATTTCATTTTTATAACATAATAAGGTCATTAAATAAAAGTGAATTTAAATAAAAATAAACATGAAAATATGGTTTATTCGTAACAACTTTTTTATCGCTTATAATATCCACATTTAACACAAACTGTTACAACTATCTCATATAAACCACTCCATGCACTAATCGATACAACATAATATGAGAGTAAAATACATCCTAGTATAAGATTTGTACAAATGAAATAAGAAATGCGATACTAGGATGGATTTCACTTACAACTTATATTATATCCGTTAATGCATGGAGTGCCCATTTTTTGTGATAACTGAAAGAGTTCGTGTTAAAAACGGATATATACCAGAATCGGATATGTTCTGGTGTGTTATGAATAAACTACACTTTCATACTTTTTGCTATTGACTTCACAGATTTTAATGGCCTTACAATTTTCCTCAAAAGGAAATAATTTACATGAAAACTGTCCTATCACCGCCCACTCTATGGTTGGCTAAGCTTCCTATTATGAAGAGAACCTTCCACGGAAAATTGTACACGACTAATTAACACAACATTAAAGTAAATGGCCAGCAGTCGGTTAATTCTTCTATAAAACAATCCATACGCGCGGTTTGCAGCTTCCATAAAATATTCTAAGGAAACTTCCATCGTGAAACACAGTTTCAACTGCCACGCATTTAGTTATGAAGACCCTGGAAACTTGAAGATCATTGCACATGCGTCACACATAGAGCTACAATTCAGTATCCGCGTTAGAAAACTACTAATCAATATGTCACATGTCGCGCATCTAACGGGATTTAATTGAACACGCCTCATATATGATGTGTTAGGTAAAATAAATGAGGAACCGGGCATATTCTCTAATGAAAGCTGCTGGCAAGCACAAACCAAGAATACATTTTTTCGAGGGCCTTGGAAACATCTTAAATTCTGTGAGAAAAAAGGAAATTAGTTATTGCATCGGAGTAACAGTAAGTAGACTTTGCGTAATGAAACGTGTAATAGATTTCGATGTAACAGAAACGTTTCATGTATTCATAAATGGCTAGTATATGTGTGTCACTGAAGTAGATAAAATAAAACATCAAACAAAATATATTTGGAAGAATATGATTCATATTGACTCACTTTAACTTTTTCATTCGCTAGTTTGGCAGAGTTTATTTGTGAATGGCATTAAAATAATTATTAAATGTATTTCGCTACCCTTGCACAGTGTCATGGGGGTGGTAGATTAAATAATTAAAAATATTAAACTTAATAATAGTTGGTCAAATGCTTGTTTGCTGACAAAATGTTTTTGAAGCATAAACCTTGTTTGATTTCCATTTTCTGATTTGTAGCCTTCGGTACTGACAAGCTGTTATCGATTATGCTCATATTTTTACAATGAAACAAGACGTTTTCTCTTTAATATGGTAGGTCCATCAAGATATATTAATTTTTTTATTTAATAATGAACCATGTCTGTTAATGTTCATAATGATTAGTGTATATGTTGAGCAATGAATATAATGTTCCACTAATGGCCGTAATCTATGCCATGTTACACAGTCTTCTTTAGCATACAGCTACTGCTGATTTGGTTAGTTCTTCACTTGAACATCACTACTTACAAGTTACTGTGGACGGAACCTGTGACCTGTGACCTGGGAGCTCAGTGACACCGAATGTGGGGTAGTTATTGGTTGCCACATCCGTAAGCAATCCGTCAATGACATTTCCGCTCTTCTCAAGTAAACTATTGTGCATGTGATTATGAAGAGGAAATGGGAAGGCGAACCACAACAACATCATGGCCGGGTAGCCCACGTACGTCAACCGACAGGGATGGTCGAGCACTGAAGAATGTGGTACAGGAACATCACATGTCGCAGTATGGTATCACTACCCGCGAATTCCTCAGTGCCACTGATTGTGCAGCTCGCACCATGTGTGTGCACCGGTAGGTACGAAGACTGCGGTTCAAAGATCAGGCACCTGCCTGTAAAGAGCACCGCAATTGGAAAGTTAACCACCGGAGACGCGTTATTTGGAGTGATAAATCTCACTGTACCATATGGCAGACCGATGGGAGTGTTTGAGCGTGGCGAATGCTACATACCGGCCTGTATAGTGCCCAATGTGGAATTCGGCAAGGTAGGGTGCGAGTGTTTGTATGTTTTCATAGAAGGGACTTGATCCTCTTGTCATAATATCGAGCAAGTTAAAAGCGGAAGGCTAGAAGTATATCTACAGCAGCTTCTTGTATTCCACCGTAGAGGACTAGTTCGGAGATGATAATAATATGTTCCAACGTGACAATGCTACGTAACACAAAACACAGTCTGTTGGAAACGGATTTGCCAGCCGAGATCACCAACCTCACTCCCTTCGAATACCCCAGAGATGAACTGNACACAGTCTGTTGGAAACGGATTTGCCAGCCGAGATCACCAACCTCACTCCCTTCGAATACCCCAGAGATGAACTGTAACAGCGACTGCTTGCCAGACCCCAAGTGCTCTTGCTACAGCACTTCAGGAAGAATGATCTCCAGACACATTCCTACACCTGTTTAACATTCTCTTCGCAGGGTTGGAGATGTAATGAAGGTCCACTCCCTATGAATGCCCGCCAATGGACAGTATATCTGAAGAAAATTTATAGGACAGTTACGCGTTAGTGTCCGGAATCTTCTGATAATAGTGTTTATAATTTAGCCTAACTTCTCGTATACGTAAGATCACCGATGATTACCGCACTAAAAATTTCACATTATTCTGTTAAATACGATGTTTGGTGATTAAAAATTATTAAATTATTCGTTATGCGATTTCTACCATACTTTCTGAAGGTGAGCTGTGCTTACGAGATCACTGTCCTATGTGTATGCGTGTCTCTGTGTGGGATTCTGTGTCACCTAAAAACTTTTAATTCGTGATATTATTTTCATAATTCTAGTGACATATTACTTAACAAGTACATTCGACATTTATAATTTGCTTGCATTCTGGAAGCTCGTTTTCAAAACGGTAGTGTTTAACATGTTATAACTCAGGAAATCTACGCGGGAATTTAACAAAAAATGTTCAGTCCACACTGTTAGTATCCAATATAGAGTATTGTGTTCATATTCATCCTCAAGGTTCGGAGATGGTATTGCCTACAAATTAAAAGCTATATGTAATATTTTCGAAACCGCACAACCAATTCCACAAAATGTGACATACAAGTATTATTACGATAGCCCACGCTAATCTTAAACTATGGTAGCGAAAATATTTTAGTACTATTTATCTACCAAACAGTTTCACAGATTTCAACCAATCTTTGTATCGTATTTTAATTAATGACCTCGTTTATCAGGCATGATATTAGGTAACAGGTGTTGAAAAACCAAGCACCTATGTCTCAGCATGTACTCAACACTTAAACTGCTGTGGTCGGCCACTCTATCGATAAATGATTTCAGCACACCAGACGCAATTTTAACAAAACACCATTATAGCTATTTTAGATTGGTAATCTATATCTACTGAGCGCATAAACTTATTTCAACCAAACTTCGTGGGCGGTCATAAATTGCTCGCAAGTTAAATAGGTTATTCGTATATTGTATCCGACATTTGACATATAGCGCTGCCTGGAATATCATATTCCTCAAACTATCAAAACTTAATTCACAAATAAGCATAACAAAACTACGCTTAACAGCACGAATTATGTTATTTAGAGTGAATGATTTCTTAGCTGAGAATGGTTGACACGTTACACTTTGTATTACATATGATATATATGGAGCTATAATATTTGAATCCAACTTATCGTACTGGCTGTATATATTACGTTTCTTAAATAAAACAATTAGTAACTTCTTTAGTGTGCCATGCATAAATATGTCACCTAAAAAACTTAAACACAATCATGAACCTAAGAATCATATCTTAATTAACTGTCAAACTATTTCCTACACATCTGTACGCAAACAGCGGAATAGAGGGCCAACTGACACTTCTACAATATACTAACTTTTTTCAAATTGCAGATGTCATCACTTTGGTTTTATGTGATATACCTTTTGCGACATTATTATGTGCCAACATAGCTTATATGTAGACGAAAATCATTACGTGAAAGTATCAGTCTTCCACCATTTTGAAAAATACTGCTGGCAAAACATTATTGCTATAAAATTATATTAGATCTCGGGAATTTTTCTACATATTACTATCAAGTTATCTTGAATATTCCTTCCGCTTGAACGATATTTAACACACATTGCATTTACCTGTTTATTTGAGGAGACCTTCTTTAAAAAGAATGTCGCACACATTTCGAGGAAAATGAAATATTTTATTAAACCGATTTATTTTATCTATTATTCCATTGTCAATTTTTTTTAAACTATTGAGTTAAATTGATTTTCGATGTAATGTATCTATCCACATTATTCTTACTTTCAGTTAATCTTACATATGTGTAATAATTATAATTGATTGGGTTTTTTGAAACTTTTGCATTAATACTTCTTTACTTGAAATTACTGTTTATTTATATATAAATACTAATATATTGTAAATGAAATAAAATGTTGTATTCTTGCTTTATTACCCGATGAAATAAACATAAATAAAGACTGGAACACTTGTACCTCATGAGAGTAGAGCTATAATATTAGGACCTGTTAACTTTGTTGATCAATTATTATATATTAATATATTAACATAAACCCAATTGTGTGAATAGTAATTAATTAAATTTTTTGTTTCAAAATACGTAGTTTTTAAAATAACATTCGTTTAAACGATGATTTTGAAGAATCATCCAAAAATTAAAATTTTAGTTGTGTGAGTGTGGAGATATTTCATTGCTTTTACATGACTTCATATATATGAAATATTCTTTCGGAATATTTTAGAAGAAAATGACAGATATATGAAAAATCTTTGATTTACCTCAAATGTATTCTAAATTACTTAACCGATATCATATGTAGTACTTTTTTCATATTAATTTTTAGATCTACTAACATTTCCTACAACAAATCCAACTGTAGGGTATTTAATAAACTCATTTATTATAGAGTTTCCATTTACATAAGAGAGGGATGTTCATTCACCACCGTGGCATCACCTCAGCGTTGTTGAAAATTGTTGAACGTCACAAATATCACTCAAAACAATATTATTTAGAAATACTGGTGCTGAAAATAAAATATCAAGTTCATTCGCTTAATAATATTAAAACTAGTAATGTTTATAATTTTAAACGCGTATTCGGATTTATAAGATAAAATAATGCAGTTATATAGAGAAAACAATACAGGGAGTCTAATATTGCTTTCTTAAATGTTTATTTAATAATAATTAATTATATAGTAATCTGTCATATTGGCAGAACGCTTAGTTGATAAGAATTAGGCTGATAAAGAAAACATCAGTATTCAAACTTTTCAAATAACAAATTTTTTGTAGAATGTAAAGTAATAACTGCAGTATAAATAAAATGTTTTTTTGTGTAATAACCTAAAAGGTTATAGATTTAATAACTTGCCGTTTTAAGAAAATTTATATTTCTGAAAAATTATTTTAATGTATTTTAATATAAAAAATATTTATTAATGTGAAGTTTGACACACCTGGTTAATGTTTTGTTATGTTTCACTTAACTTGAAAAGATGATGCTCATCAATAAGTACCTGACAGAAAAGAGATAGTTTAAATCACATAATGTGGGATTTGGATTCTGAAGCAGGTTGTTATTATAAAACGTATTTATGTTATCGTGATATTAGACATTCGCCTTATACAACATTCTGTGTGCTCTGACGTCAGTCTCCCTCCGAGCTCTGGTCCCACTACGACGATACACATTGTCTTCCTGGGAACACTGTCGCTAAATGTATCAGGCGGTTGTTACATCACGTGCCCTTCTTACACAATACAGAGCAAGGGCCAACCAGCAGTACGGAAACCTACCATGAAACCTCTCGTTATCTCATCCGTTTGAAGGAATTCCTTACGGCGACATTTTAAATGCATGACAACGCCTTTTTCGTGACATTATGACCTCCAGTCATATGATGTTAGTTTGCTGCAATGAAATATTCAGAGTTGTAATACACGAATATCCTTTATTATTGAAGTGTTTTCAAGCCAATATTTCTGCGCGATAACGTAGTTAGCTGTGTAACTAGCGCTGCTGTGTCGGACTTACGTAAATCAAATCAACAGGTAACATAAATAAGGAATAAAAGAAAAATAAATTTTATTAGTCAGTGCGTGATAAAGTTATATAGATTGTTTACAACCATATAGCTAATTTGATATATTTTACAGATTTTATAATTATGTTGCACTGAATTATTGATGTAAAGTATTTTCACGTGTTAATCGCTTGGAGAAAATTACATTTGCAATTTAAATTAATATAAAATGTTATACAATTAAAATACACGATTTTTCAAGTCTTCCATATGGTTGCAATTTAAAGACAATATGTGTTGAAACAGTCTTTTTATAAACAACTTTCAAACGTTCCATTGTATCCGTGGATTCTACAGTCTTACAATTTTCATGATATTTCCAGATTTTAAGGCACTATATAGTTTTAGGACCACTCATACTGTTCTTTCGATCCACAGTATTTATGAGATCACAGTGTTTGTGCAATCCACGATATTCGAACAGTCAGTTGTGTTCGGACAGTCTCTAGTATTCAGCATATTGCTTTGTCTGGACAGTCTAGGTTCTTCATACGCTTTGTAAAATTCCACAATGCACAAGCATATGAAAACGTCCCTTTGCTGCGACACTTATGACAACTCACACAACGTAAATACAATTTTTTGCAAACGTCTAGCGAAGTACACTTAGCAGAGACTCACAACTTGTTTCGCAATAATACTTTTATGATTTGTGGTGCGGAATACAAAAATATACTGAGTGAACAAGAAAAGCGATGTACGTAGAATGAATGGTGTAAATTATACTTGAATTCTACGCATGCATGCCCTCGATGAATGCATAAATATTTGTAGAGCTGCAATAATCTGTAATATTTATGATATAGATATTAACATACGGCTGATGACCGAAAATCAGAAAGTAAAAAGCTTTTTACAAAAAACGTAAGAAACTAGTAGTTGTTAAAGAAGCGAACTTTGAAAGTGTTTCTAAAATATGATAAGCAAACTCTGAAACTATAACTGCTAATACTATTCGCCATAAGTAACAATATATGCAGCTGTTACAGTAATAACATTTCTCTAAATATATTTCTCTGAGTATTTAGTGAATTTTCAATAAATATTATTCATCACCATAATTTCTTGTAACACTTTGACTTAACTCTGTTTCGAAGAAAAAATCCTCGACGCCTTTCCTCACAGGCAATTTGTATGAAATGTGTTTGTGATAGTTACTTTCTTTGTTCGACTGCACTGAGCATTAAGAATTGTGCGTGATGTACATGTGTATCGCAGCATAGGAAGATATATTTATTGATTTCCTATTGCCATTTCATCGATAAGTATTATGACACTGATATTTATCTAGGGTTACAAGCAACTTTTTATTCCTTTATAATGTGTTTATTCCTGTTGTAGGCTGGGGCATCGATATCATGTTTGATGATCATTAGGATGTCTGTAACAACAAAGGCTTAACCTAAAATAATATACCAATTTTATGACATTGTCTATCAAGTGATTCTTAACTAAAACGTCATTGTGTCACCCAGAGCAACGATTAGCAATCATACGAATTATTTTAAGTCTTTCAGCTTGTCTTTAGTAACGATTTATATTATCTGTTAACGACATTTAACAAAATAAAACGCAAAATATTATATATAATCTTTCTTTCTTCAGTGGCAAGCTCAAGAATGAGCAATGTTCCGTCATTATTTTACGTGAGTTCACGCTTTTAAATAATATTATATTTTAAGTTTCTTGAAAAACAAACTTAACTGCAATGAACTTAATTCTTGACATACACTGTCAATTTGGCTTCAAATTCTATTTTAATTTTCATATTAAAGGGAAACATGTCTTCAGATGCGTTAATATTACAACGAAGTAGTCAGATGTAAAAATTATTGAAATCGAATACTTTGTTCGAATTATTTACTAATATTTATGTAATTAAATGATTATAGAATAAATAAATAAATTATATAGATATTGTTGAAAATAAATCTTGATTTATTATTGGTTAATAAGTTATATATTATATTAGTGATGATGTACGTGCAAAACTGTTTTGGTCAAAAGTGGTTTCTTTGAGCGGATAAATGTAAATTTCCCACAAACTGAATTCACTCACGTTTACTAAAGAACAGTTCCATTGTATGACTTCATTGCAAACTTGTTTGAGGTTTAGGTGTTTAATATTTATTTAATAATATTTTCAGTCTTTAAATTAAACTTACTTGGATAGTTGCTATGCCATAATACAGATTTTCAAAGTGATTATAAATCATATCATTTAGACCAGCATTAAAATCCAAGTGGGTATCAACTTACTCAAAGAACGAAAATCGTTGAAGTTTTCCTGAACTCATTAAAAGTAATATTGTTTGTAATCGGTATAATAAACGCACATGCGACGTAATCACTAACAAACTTGCATAAACACAAACGAAATAAGGACCATTAAGGTATAATCTATTCATCGACACCCAGAAGAAAAATGTCAACTTCTATACTTTCTGTTTGCAACTAAATCCCATCACGTAGAAGAAATTGCGGAAAGGTTTTCAAGCACTAAGTTCTTAGAACCACGCAGTAAATATGAAGTAAGTAAATTTCATTCAAGCCTTTTTATTCGGACGGATTGTCAGTCTTGCTGACAACTGAGACAATTCCGCACCGACAGTCTAGATGCGTTCTTTCTCCCCTTGTCTGGGTAGATAGAAAGTTCGGACATTAAACAGGAGTCGCTGGTTCGATTCCTTTCTAGTAAACCAATTTGAAAAACAAGGAACAAAATGTTTATAGTAAGCATGTGTGACTCTCTGTTAGCAAGTCATTATTTCTGGAACTCGCATGGAGGCATCCCGCCATGTAAGCAACTCTTTTATGTTTGGTAGTTTGCTAAATGTATTGTTATTAGGTTTTATTACTTCATTTTACTTTCATAACAACCATAGCCCAAATATACTTATTCATATCCTTCGGAAGCAATGCACTTTCATTGGAGACACATAAAACGTACAACTTTTATTCTTTGGCAGCTGGTTAGAATACCAGGTCTCTCTCCCTCTCTCTCTCTCTCTCTCTTTATATATATATATATATATATACACACACACACTCAAGCCACATTCGTCTCAATACTGCCTGTTTCTACTTAGAAAAGGCCATCGCACGGGTTTTTTATAGCTTGGACCAAGATTTCTTCCCTTTCAGAATCGGAACAACCACATAGGACGTGCTTAAAATATCAAAATAATAAGCGCTAGAATTTTGTGCCCCCTCCCTCCTTAAAATTGCGAGATAACTTCACCTTTATAACCACCTATTAGCTCGTGATATCTACAAGCCTCGAAGGATTAATGAGATCAAAGAAAACATATTAGCATATTAGGGTTTCTACAAGTATCTCACTTACCTCGTGAGGAAAATGCGGTTCTAAAACAACAGCCACACACTAGCGATAGACTCGAAGTTCTACTGCAAGATGTCAGCGTGCTGCGATGCTAGTTCTTATATAAGTAAGCGGGCAAGCTGGACTTTGTGCAGGCGAGAACGAGACAGCAGTCTTGTGTGCGTTTTTTCCTCTACGATCACTGGCTGTCTTTCAGTGTCGTGAAACGCGAATTGCAAGTGTATATTTACAGCTGATATTATATTTTGACAATTATGATGTTGAGGCAAAACTATAGAAACTACTGGTATGTTCTAAACTAACGGAAAAGGACAAATGTACAATAATTGCGTTTAGAATCTGAACTGCAGAAGAACAGCTGCTGACACAGTTAATAAAAATGCCTTCCTTCCACGACAATATTTCTGGTAAAAACTTAACAATCGTGCAAAATAATGAATTATTACACTTTGTGGTGTAATTTATCTAATATTTATGATTTTTTTCGATTTTTTTAGTTTAGTATTATTGATCCCAACTTGTGAACATAATCTAATGCAAACTCAATATTTATATTAGCATAAACAAAATTACAAAATTTGATGAGTTACTTAGTGAAAAAAAAAAATCTTCCCTTCTATGCGGGTAATACGTCTATAGTTATTTATTCAAGAAGACGGGTTGAGTGAACAGGATCATAAAAAAGGACGAAATATTTAATTTTGTTCAAAGTGACATATTTAACAATATACATTATAGTTAATAATAATAAAAGTGTTTCTTTACATTCGTTACCGCGTGTGGGAGGTGATTAAATATGAGAAATGAGGTAAAAGTCTATGTACGGCTTATGACCTATATGGTTATTATGGTAGTTTTCAACCCCCGAAATAAGAAAAAAAAACTTTCAAACGAAAATATCAGAAATTACAAATGTTGAAAAAAATTGAACACGAAGTGTGTATTATTGTTGTAAGATAAGCAGTCTCTGAAACTGTGAGTACAAATAACATTCCCCTTATGTAACAAAATACGGAGAGGTTTCAATTATCATATCGTATTTATTGTTGTACCGCTGAGAATTTAGCGTAGCGAACTCTCAAGACAGATTAAAAATAACAATGACGAAATGTAGACAATCAGTTACTTTGTAGCATTTTGACGCTCTCCAGTTCCGAGAAAACAGCCCCTACTTATAGGGTGGTGGATTTTATTTGCACTTACTATTTCATAAGTTTTAAATCTTGTTTTAGTGATAAACTGTATATATTATTTTTGTTTAATTTATAGTGTTTTCTGATATCTTCAAATAAAAGAGTTTATTTCCCAATTTTTAAGGGTTCATAGCTGTAAATACGAAACTTTAAAGTGCAGATTTACAGGTTCGAGGTACTGATGCTTGTCTACAACGCAAAAATTGCTGAAAAGTGTTTTACAGGCTCTTTTTAATACATTGAATATATGCTTGTATGCCTGTCTCTTTCCTTCCGGCATTATACAATACTACTGAATTGATTTTTATGAGATGTCAGAGTTGTGTGGATCTTAATTTGTAACCAGACGATATATGTAAGTAACCAACAACTGTCATAAAGCTGACTCCAACGCCGATCATGCTATCGGTGTTCAGGGTAGCCAGTTGGAGAATACGAGGCGACTACAAAGTTCCTGTGTAAGTGGGAGACAGGTTCGAGGTGTTCATTCATCCAGCGATGCTGCTGGTAATTGACGAAGACTAAAAGCACATCATCGCCAATTCGAAGCAAGTATTGAAAATGTTTATGGTCAACTCGCACACGGATATAATCGTCGATACGGGAGACAGTTTGCAATCCGTGTAACTAAAGTACCAGTTTATCGGAAGTCTGCTGCCTCACGTTCAGATTAGCACCGTTGAACATATCAACATGCTGAAGAACGCAGAATATGGCAGAAACATTGATATGGGTTTGAGGTGGTGGTTTCTCGAGACTTACCTCGGATAGCCCTTAAGCCAGCGCATCAACTGGATTGTAACGTCCAGCTTCGCTACCGAGAAACCGTGTTACGTCATCGTCGGGCTACGAACCTGGAGACAAGACAATGTGAGATCGAGCCATTCGTATTTCGAAACTAGTTAAATGCGGAAAAAAAAAGTTAATTAAATCTCCAAGAATAAAATCTTTGTGGACGTAAACAGGATCTTAAAATTTGAAAATTAATAATAACCTTCTGGTTTATCATATGTCTGGTCGATTTCAACATTTTAACTATAGCGCAAGCAGTCCCTTCAATTGAATCTTGTTACGCCCTAAAGAAAAGTACCACATAAGATTTGAATGTGAGTAAACTGAACGAATGTATTAGTTAGAGCATAACTAACTGCCAAATCTAATTCACTACGCATTGGAATATTCCCACAAATCGATATGCTTTTTGACTGTTATTTCATAGCCGGCATTCTTCGTACAGCTGCTGAGACAAAGATTGGTATAAATATTCGTAAGCAGTTATTCAAAAATCATTCATACAAAGATATTGCTCGATTTCGTATAAATAAATACAGCCTTGCTCTACCTTCTCGCAAGAAACAGCTCGACCGACACTACCGCTGAGCCACTGCTCCTGGTTTGGTATAAATAAATCAAAGCAACTGCTCACCATATCGAGCAACTCCTTACAGTGTTGGGAGGTTCCTCACTTGGTGTCTCAGCTTACTTAAGTGCGGCTGATAAGTGCGATGGCCGAGTTCGTGGTGATGGTTCCGCAACGTAAAATCAATCATTTATACCAGACAAAGAGGCACAGACGTGCCCAACCGTAAAGGATTGTACACGTTTAAAAAGGAAAATGTAGAATTTATTGCACAACACTTTCTTCCTGAATCAACAGACACACGAGGTGGAGCTCTCGGCAATAACAACGTTCCTAAGGTATGCAGGAGATCCCCGTTTTCAAGTTGGCGTTGCAGAAGAGGATGGTGTAACCCAGGCTACGGTGTCATACACGTTCTGGGAAGTTGTGGAAGCACTGAAGGAAAAGGCACAACATTCGATACACTTTCCTAAAACAACTGCTGCTCTTCATGATGCTCAGACTGAATTGTCGGACCGATATACGTTGTCATCAGACATCCGTGTTTGTATTCGCGGACTACATGGCAACGCAGCAATTGAAGTACTGTAGACTACGTCTGATGACACTCGCCGATAATATAAGGAATGTAATTACATTGCTGGTTACTCGCAACAGTAGTATCGATTAAGGTTAATGTGATCGGATTCCGTTGCTAGAATCTATGACGAAGTGTTCCATCATACACTTAGTAGTATGATTATGCCGACTCGAGGGCAAGTGCACGAGGCATTGGAACTGCAGCCGACCTCCACGATGTTGGAATGTCCCTTTCCAATCAAATTCTTCCGTTTTTATCAAAAAACACCGATCCCCCTATTTGTATACAACGAACTGTTCAATGGCCTACTTTGATCAATCGTAACGATTTGGGGAGGATTGTTTTTCACTAGCAGGCCTCTACTCCATCACCAAACCAATATCCCCTTTTAAAATGCGAGAAACATATGATGTTAACCTCACACTCCCACACACCCACTATAAACTACACCTTTAACCCACACATTTCCTCCAACAAATTATAAATAAAACTTTAAAAAATGTTTCTAAAAATGTAAGAAATTATCACATTACTGACTCCGGCCACCATGCTGTAACACAATGGCCTTGACTTTCACCTCAGTGACCTTGAAAACTAAATCCATGTACATTTTAAGATAATCGAGTAAAATTCTATAACTTGAAGGACATATAACGATAGCCCACCCTTCCCTCTCCACACGACTCCGACACCCTACCTATCACCCTCCATCCCTTACCAACCACCATCCAAACATAAAAAAATCAAGTCTAGTATCGATAACAAAAAAATCGTTAAAAAAAAGAAGAAATATGTTATTGATGACACCGACCACCATGTTGGTTGTTGTAGAACTTGAAAATTACCCCAATGAACTTAAATTCAAATTATTAAAAATCAAAACAAAAAAAATTGCAAAAAATTAAGAGAGAAATTTAATACCTAAAGCAAAAAAAAAGTTGGTAACGTGTGACAGAGGTTTCGATGACAACAAAGATGGCAGAGCACAATCTTTCGTGGTATGATCATCAGCAGACGACCAACCTTTGCCAGTTTTTATTAGATCTTTTGTATTTTCGACCCTGCGCTGTTACTTCCATTCAAAATGGCAGCACTTTAAATATTTGGATGATACACGTGCAGCATCTAAGACCCGTGGAATCAGACTGCCGGAGATGGCGCGAGCGAGCGGCATCCTTGCCGAGAGCTCGCTCCACTCCGCGAGGTAAGTAATTAACTGACCTCATTAACATAGAACTTCTAACATATCCACATAAGACACTGAAAAGTTGTGAGTAAGTTCTCTTGCTCCTGTAGAGAGTTAAGAGTTCTTAACTGAGCACTTATTTAAATACAAAACATGATTATATGGTGCCTTGCAGAGCCGTGGGAAATTAAGGTCTGTTGAGGTTTGGGGCACTCTACGACCGGAACGGTCAGTTTGAAGGAAAGATTTATTATTTCACANCGCGCTCTCGCTTGCACTTCAAGCCTTACATGGAACGCCTCAGAGCGAGGTAACGCCGCATGAGTCATGTTTTTTCGTGCGTGCAGCCGGCTCTATCGAATTATAAGACGTTGTCACGTCAAAAGTTGGTAACGTGTGACAGAGGTTTCGATGACAAGTTTCTACCGTCTCGTGTTAGAAAGCACCATACTAGTACAGCAGACGACCAACCTTTGCCAGTTTTTATTAGATCATTTGTAGTTTTTGACCCTGCGCTGTTACTTACTTTCAAAATGGCAGCACTTTAAATATTTGGATGACGCACGTGCAGCACCTAAGACCCGTGGAATCAGACTGCCAGAGATGGCGCGAGCGAGCGGCGTCCTTGCCGAGAGCTCGCTCCCCTCCGCGAGGTAAGTAATTAACTGACCTCATTAACATAGATCTTCAAACATATCCACATAAGACACTGGAACGTTGTGAGTGAGTTCTCTTACTCCTGTAGAGAGTTAAGAGTTCTTAATTAATCATTAATTTAAATACAAAACATGATTATGTGGTGCCTTGCAGAACACAAGGGAAATTAAGGTCTGTGGAGTTTTGGGGCACTCTACAACCGGAACGGTCAGTTTGAAAGAAATATTTATTATTTCCCACGTCATTGATTGGCTTGATTAGACACACAATTGCACTCGAAAAATTATATAGAACACTTCAAATACACTATCCATTATACTCTATACCTAATTTAATTTTCACATGGTATGCATTTATTCTGCGATTACTTCGCAATCCCCTAAGGCCGAATTTCACGAACATTTGCTTGTGGGCGATACATTCTAAGGCTATTTACTACACATTCTAATACATGATTCCTATCATTATTGTACAGATCTCTCAAGGGACACCACAGGCACTCGGTTGGATCACTCGGTGAACGATGCGGACACGCATTGGGAGGCACGACGTGCGTGTTCCACGGGCCCCACTGGTGCAGCGACTGTAGGCCTATGACGTGATGACAGCGGCCATGCCAGACCACGCAGGATTGGTCCATGTCAATTATATAGTATTCAGTAGTGTTAATCATATCACGTAACATATTTTTGACGAGTATATGTTATCTCAGTAGTTACTTATGTTAAAAGGTTTGTAAATTTACTGCATAGATAAAATGCATGCAAACCGCGTGTCTTCACGCTACGAGGATTGGTACCTCAATAAATGTATTCATTTCTAAATTATACTGCATTGTTAATTGGCATTTGTATGCAATATCAGAAACAAGCTTGTATCTATCAACTGTGAGATGTTGCCATTACTTAAATTACTTTGTTGGAGTATGGATACATATAATTTTATTCGTTATTAGTGTCAATGTTATTAATTAATTATTTGCATGGGTTAATTGTGAGCATATTTGTCTGCATGCTTGTTTTTAAGCTTGTTATACCTCTATACTAGCTAATTGCACTGTGTTTGTTTACATAACCAAATATATACTTGAAATCCTTTTTATATTAATAACCCTCGACTATTAATTTTATTCTCAGCGTAACCCGATTTGGGAAGATATGACATATTTTTATATTACGTGATTGCATCCGAATGTATGTGAAAAGTTAAAATTACCTTATCTTGTAATTGAAATTTAAAAAAAAAGATAAAAGGGGAATATGACACATAGTTCAGGAATATCGTTGTTATTGCTCTAATAATAGTTCTGTGTTTCTTACAACCTTTGTAACATTTCAGTATAATAAGTAGGCCAAAATAATTTCCCTTTTTTTATTTATTCGTTCTTCTCCAACAAGTTAGACACAGATCACTCGTTTTATGTTATCGAGTATGAAAATTAAAAACATCTTGCAGCAATTGTACTTATATTTTTGCAGACATATTATTATTTCCTCATTTTCTTCTTCATCACCCACACGCGTCTGTTCTCGGCGGTGGTGACTACATTTGTTACTGAAAAAAATTTGACTAGAACTTTAGCATCTCACTTTTTGTTATTTACTCTCTGATTGGCTATTGTCTGACCACGCCAAATTTCTCATCCAATCAGCAATTCGGAGACGAGAGACAATTAGAACACTTTTCTTAAATTTTACGTGATTGAAAATTTTCAATATATTATACTAGTGGTGAGCAGATATGGTTTTTGAGTCTTTTCAGATATTGCCGATATAAACTTAGCGATAATCATAACAATAACAACAGCAATAACCTCTAAATAATTTGTACATCAACAAACTCGTGACATAACCAAATATGCGCTGCACTTCGCTTAAATCATAAAAATCTTAATACGTTAATTAAGTAGGTTATTTGTGTGAATTAATTATGTGAATTAATTGAAAACTATGTGCATCCATTTTGTGAATAAATAAAACAAATAATTTAAAAACATGCAGGTAATAACAATAGAATTATGAACTTTGAAACCCACAACGTAACACCTTTTCTATTACCGGTTATTTTAATGTGGGTTCGTTATTACCTTGCAGGGACAATTAGTACAACAGTTTGAAGTAATCTTAATATTTTAAACATAATGACATCAAGAAACCCTAAATTAAAGTTATTATTTTAATTTTAAATTTTTTTTTTACATAATAATATAACATTGTGGTTTTTAGACCAATTTCCGAAAGAAAGAACGGTTTACAAGATCAATTTCCCCCTTTCAAAATGTTGAATGCGTGATTAAAATGTTACAGAACGCGGTACAAATGTAGTACTTAGTAACAATGTCACGATTTTACAGTTTTCGATCATACTGGACGCTTGTTTTCAAAATGGCAGCGATTTAGAAATTTAGGGCAATGTCATATCTCTGGAACCATTCAGCCGATTTAAACAAAATTGTGTATGTTGTCAATGCATCATAGATATTGCTGTTAGTATACCATTTTGTAAAATTACGTCACATGGAAAAATAAAGCTTTTATGTTATTATAACACAAGAACTACTCAACCAGTTCTCGCCAAATATGGCAGGTCACTTATTAGGTCATGTAAAAGTGTGCTATTTAAAATTATAATAAATTAATTTTCAAAATAGCAGCTATACAAATATTTTAAGTTTATTTGGTATATCTACCTTTCCGTTTACACAATTTAAACCAAATGTTGTATGCTCAAAATATTTATTACAAGAATAATTTTTGCCAACACATCTCTACTTTTGTTCGCCATTTGGTAACATAGCACCCCATAAAAAATGAAGATTCTATGTTATTTCTCGGGAAAAAGCAAATATATTCCCACCAATGTTGGCAAACAAGTGGTACTGCGGAAGGCGAAGTAAACTGTGTTTTAAGCATGTCAGGCACTTATTCTGAAAATGGCTGTAAATAGCAATTATAAGCATTTTATGCTACTTTGTCGAAACCATGTAATAAGTTCTAACTAAACTTCGAATGCTGGAATTTGACACATTTCTGGGATCGGACATCAGGAGAATTACGACTTGTGTGTGGATCAGGCAAGACTAAAGTAATAAGCCTATCAGGCGGAGGATAATTTCCCCTGGGGCGCCAGCTCACAGAGCACAAGAATAGAGGGCTTGCCGTCGACGACCCTTAGATGTGGCCTCCCCTCATGGTCCAGCATTGAATAATCAGCTATAATTCAAGATTGCTAGGCTAGTGAGAGGTGTTTCGTCCCCTCTCAAACGCATATTCACTCCTGTGCTAAGATTGTTACCGGCCATTCCAATACCCTTAATGACAATACGGTCGATTATAAACCCAGCTTCTCTTAAGAAAATAAAAGGTTATGTAACCGTGGTACAAACGGACAAATAAAGACGCTTGGCGAACATTTCGGCACAAGATAGTTTATTTGATTCACTCTCCTCTGGGGGACATATGACCAGTTTTCCCCGCCATGGCACGGGGAGCTCCTAAACAGTGAAGATGGCGCGAAGCCTACGTGGTATAACATGTGAATAATTACGGCTCAGTAGTGTAAAAGGCTCCTGAGGTGTGGGTGGCATGCTCCTCCGGCAATGAAAATATAAGTTGTTCCCACTTCACTAAATGACTATTAACGCACAACAAGATTAGCGGAGAAGTGTGCAGGCCCGGAGAGGTCACGTGCGAACGACAACCCTACTCCAATGCCGAGACGCCACATATGAAATATGCTAGCATGGAAAATGGAAAAATGCACTTTACTTAAAATTAACGCACTTGGTCTTAATATATAACCCTTACAAAAATTAAGTGAACACAACACATATATTACATAAATAACACTTGCATTAAATAAAATATACATTGACCACTCAGTGGCTTAAGAACATATAATGCATTACACATTTGTTTGTCACATGTCTTACAACCTGCAGAATTGCAGGAAAACACTATAAACAAATTTTTGTAATGAAACAATAATTTTATGGAGATAATAGTTGTTGTAATGAGGTTTTTTCATTTCTCTGGTGGGCGAGTCCATTACTGGTTGAAAGGGGCCAGGTAGACATACTTGAATATTAAAACTACAATGGCAGCAATATTGAAGAATATTCCCCAGCTTTATTGTTTGTGTAATACATTTTCAGAACCTAGGCAGAACACTGTCGTGTATGACACAACACTTGACCCCACACACTGCAGGCGGCACGAGGTTGAAAGGGGGGAAGCGGTGCGGCGCATGTCTCCTACGTCGATGCTTCATGCGCCTGACAGCTGGGTGGGTTTGGATGACAACATGCTGGCCCTAAGAACCCCTGCCCTGACGAGATGCCTCTTGAAGTCGGACGATCACCTGATGGTGGTGGCAGCTGTGACGTCATTCAGCACTGTGCGACTGCCCCGTGTGTGGCGAGTGCAGTTGGAAGTGAGGGCGAGGAGACTGATAGGCTGGCGCCTTCTACACATATATTACAACTATCAAATGTGTCTACACGGAGCCTCTTATGACCGCCATTATGTTTGATGCCGTCACACGAACTAATTAGGTTAATATGTTATATATTGCGAAACAATTGACTGATTCCTACCAAATTTGGCAAACTAGTAGTAGGACTACCGTGGCAATTGATGTAAACTGGTATTTTGTTAACTCGATCAGGCACTAATTTTAAAGTGGCAGCCATATATTTTATCGTGGTACGCTAAATCGTTGAAGCCATGCATTCAATTATATCTCATGTTTGTATGCTGTTAGTATATATTAGAATCATCAAATGTGTACGATACAAAGTTTTTTTGTACGCCATATTGCAAGATATTATAACATGAAATATCAATATTTTCCTGTCATGTTTCTTAAAAAAAAAAACCGATTCCCACCAAATTTGGCATCAAGTTGCATTACAGCAGGTCATGTAAATTAAAGAGTTAAGTAGGTCAGACACTTTTCTTAAAACGGTGGCCATATAATTATTTTGGTTTTATCTTAATATTTACACAACTACGAAACATATTTCAACTTTGGTCTTATCTTGGTTTAGTAGCAATACATGTTATAACCACTAAATTGGCTATACGGAGTCTCATAACTCTGCCATTTTGTAACGTGGCCCTAAAAGAAAATATAAAGTTTTTATGTAATATCTCGGAATGCACTCAACTGATTACTAATAAATTTTGCAAAATCGATTTACTGTGGCAGAGTTTATTAATTTGTATGTTTTAAGAACTCCAGACACTTATTTTCGGAATGGCAGCTATAAAACATTTTCGCTAAGTGTGCTTTATCTACGAAACTGTGTAACCAATTGTCACTTTACTTTGTATACTGGCGGCATCTTCAGCAATCTTCGAATGGGCTAATATATAAACTTGTGGCTCTTCATTTATTAAGATCGTCACATACAGCGATACAGCAGTGTGTTTAAACTAACGCATTTTTAAGTATGGCAGGTACTATTAAGGCCCTTGATATATAATTTAGGTAAGTATGTAAAATATATTAATCAATTAAACAAAAATTAGCTAAGTTTTGTGTACTAGCAGTATTCATTATAATAATCATTTACAGATGCAAAGATGCAATTTACCGCATTTTTTCGCAAAATACTTGCAGGGGAGAAAATTGAACACTTTGCCAAATTTCAGAAACAATTCAACTGTTTTCCATCAACATTTTTTTACACCAGTAGCGCTACAGAATGCCATGTTAAATTTCATAGTTTAAGGGTGGTGAGATTTTAATTTTCAAAATGGAGGGCAGGTAAATATTACGATAAATTTGTGTTAGCTACAAAACAATTTAACCAAATTCAATAAAATTTGTATTTCGACGTTATCGATCACGAGCATCGTGTACAGAACTTATTTTAAAGGCACATTTGTACGATAGCACCAAATAAGAAAGAACAGTTTATATGCCATATCTCAGGGACCAACCAACCGACTTCCACTAAATTCTTTACACAAAGAACACTCCGGTTGGCCAAGTAACATTACATGTTATAGGGAACACAAAAACATATTTTCCAAATAACGGCTCTGTAAATATTTAAGGTTAGTGAACCATATAATTCAAAACAGTTGACTGATTACATCCGAAGTTGATGTTTCGACTCCTATTTTCGTAAAATTGTTGATTGTATGCTAGGTAATGGAACCTACGAGGTTTTCTGGGTTCGAGTCCTGGGTGAGGCACCTGTGTATTTGTAATTGTATTACTACTGTATCATTTGTTTGCTGTCAAACATACGTGAAGGCCTAACGACCATCTAAACTTCTCAGAATTAAAAAAAAAAATATTTGCACCTATGTAGAGGAGAGGACACCCATTAGCTACATATATCAGTAACTTATTGTTAATGTATTCACGCATATATTTTATTAGAATGTTTACAGGCATAAATGCATGCAAAATAGTGCCAAAAGAGGGAATATGTGTTTAAGGTCAAAATCGAATGCGCATTTATAGTGGTAACATTTGGGAGGTGCTTGCTTTAACATGGTCATTATAAATTTTCACATACAAAATCTCTGACTGCACAATATGCTGGATCCCGTTTTTCTATACTTGTCAAAAAGCTCAAGCTTGATTGTTTCTTTCCCCTGCTGTTAGACAAATATATACAAAATTAGAAATATACGCCAGCTATGTGCCAAAATACCAAACGCATTTTCATTTCATAATACTTTGGACAGTCTGTAATTGTACATGTGTTATATTGCTGGTAGGATTCTTTAGTAATATAGTCTAATTAGTTTTGGCTATAACAAAAATACGTCATAATCGTCACAGTCATACATAACTATAGCACGTCCTTAATACATCCAAGACACGCATAATCAGTAAACAAATCCAATGCACTAATGTTCACTACCTGTCCACATTCAGAGGTATGCTCCCGTCACATTTTGAATATCATCACGTATTAAATAATAATGACTAATATCTTAAACTGCATGCCAATCTACAATTGAATATTGATGTAATGATGATACATTTAGTAAGAATTTGGAGGAATTTTCTTAGAAATTATCGAACTTATCATCAATAGCCCGTGCCATATAGCAGGTCATATTTGTCTGAATGTTCACAGGTAATATGCGAGGATTTATCTGACTTGATGTACGTGACAACTATGAATGTGGCAGTAAGCTGCGCCATATTTGGCACTGGAAGCCAGAACTTGTACAGAGTACGTCTTCCTTGTTAGTGGTTGAAGTAAGTGCGCAGTGCAAGCCATGCCACTAGAAACACGATCACACGTTGCAGTTTACCCACACATCGTGGCTCAAGCCATTTTACTGCCAAAGTGTCGCATTTCTAGGACGTTCAGGATAACGAAACACGTGCACGCAATTATCACTGCTTGCCAGAGCACAAACTTAGATGAGAGCAGAGAATATTGCGCTAGGAAACAGTTACAAGGAAAGTATTCGCACTGGGCAATCTCAGTAACGCAACAGCGTCTGACATTTTGAGATAATCGGGTCAGTTCATGGCATTCAGAAGCCTGTACAGTAATCTTATTGAACCTCTACAGGTCAGGAATGACGAAATATCATGCGGCAGTGTGTTGATATCATTCATTATCTAAAACAGAAGTCGGCGATTCGCAACGAACTTGGTTTTTATCCTTCACAAGAATTTCCACTGCCCGCCATTTCGACACAAAGCTTTACGAGTGCAACAATCAAAGATGTTGCTGTGCCCCGTACAACGCCGAAGCCCTAAGTTTGTGGAGTAATGTTAACCCGTGGTACATTAAAAAAAGATTATGAGAAACCTATTGTACATAAAAACAAATAATATCACGATTGTAATGCCCTCCAAGATTCAGAGAAAAAATATGTGTTAAAAAGTACTTCTTTCATTATGCAGAATAATAATAATATTGAAATGTGTTTAAAACAATTTTATCTGGAGTTATGTGCTGACGTTATAAGTTTTAAGAAAAAGTTATATTTTATATATCAGTTTTGGTATAAATTAAAGAAAAGAAAATATTCACGATATAAATTTTGTTATAGTTTGAAGAAAAAATATTCAATGAGACACTAGCCGTTACTAAGAAACGTAAATACGTTTTACATGTAAGAAAAATTAAGGAATTGGAAAAAATTATGCGTCGTGGGTGGATGTGTTATGCTGCTTTGTATGAAATAATCATATCACGAAAAAACCAGAAAGAGTGTTAAACCCACTTCACTACCCCTCTAGGTATGAGATATGCAAGGTGAGGAAACCCATGCATTCCCCCTAATCCAGGTTTAGACACTCATCATAAAAACCATTTCCTCCCACGTTTAAAATCAGCCCTTAAAAAATATGCAGCGGGAAAAACATACCCATATGGTAACTCCACATGCGGCGATTTTTTTAGCTCCCATTGTCAGCATACAAGACTCTTTATACGCTTCAATAATGCACATATAGTAAGTTTTGCAGGGAAAAAAATGTGATACAGTCAGAATACGCTGGCGTAAAGGTTCGAACTTCACAAGTACAATAGCATAAAAAACAGTTCTATTAGGCAAAAACATTTCTGTATTTTCATACATTCGTATGCGCTCGCTCTATTAAGAGATATATCTGATCTGCGGTAAAACACCCTGCCATTCCCTTCAGAGATCACTCGCACTCTTAAAAGACTTTAGCCGAATGAAAAATAACATGCAAACAGGTGTATGCATATGTGTGCGGCCTCTTATCCAAAAGGTGTCAATAGTATTCAGTCTTTATGAATTACGTGAACTAAAACATAGCTTTATTCCCGAGATACTATTTCACAATGCAGATTTATACCACAATACGAATTCCACCAAAGACACGAGCATACATCTCTCATTTGCCACCCTTCAACTTTGTCGAGACATTTAAGGAAAAACTTCACAAGTTCTATTTGTAAATACATTCTGGCTCGAACACCCTCTTTTTTTTGTACAAAATAATTACATGTGAAATATTTTATTAATTCCGGCGAAACCAAATACACTTTGTAGTGCTGTCAAACTACGTAATAAGCGGGATAATATGATCATCCTTCACCTGATCATGCGTCAAACACACACACCCACCTACACACACAGAGAGAGCCCGAAATATCCCTATTGCAGGCGAGACTGATAGACGCATTAATAAACTATTAAGACAAAGGCGTACTTAAATAAGTGGTCACGAGTCCCATTACAGAAGTAAACAAGAGACACGTGCAGTCGCAATCTGAGCTCGCGCACACGGCCAGCCGCGCTGCACCAGGTGTTGTATTGCACTTTGCCCTAGCGCACTGACCGCCGGGGGGAGGCTTGTCGCTCCAGCAGCTTGTGTTATTTCCCACGCAAGCTAACTTTCATTCATAGGATAATAAACTCAGATATCTGCACGCACAAGTCAACACCAGGGAAGACCCATGTTAAAGGCGACCCGGGTTCGATACTAGACTTGATTGGCGCAAATTTATATTTTAATAATTACCCCAGGTGAATTCTGGGATGGTTTTTACGTCATGTCCTTACTGGTTCCCGCTTGCCTTAGCAACTCGCTATGTCTTAAAAAGTATCAAATTTACTTTTAATATTATTTTAGCTTATACACCACCTAGATAATGTAAACTCGCGCTACTATTTTACGAGACCCTAATACAGTTGCGAGGTAAATATATTTATGTGTTCATTATAAGAGAAAGTGGTTGCGCCATTTTCTCTGAGATCCAATATGTACCATTGGGCTTTCAGTATCACGTGCCATCCACGTTCCGGGGACTAAAAACATAAAAAAATTGCAACAAGTAATGCAGACTGATATGTCCGTATTAACTTCAAATAAATCGCTATACTGACCACAAATATATATTTAGTATCAGTAATATTTGACATAATTGAGGCCTACCGAGACAAAATTTGGGAACTTACAGGTATTTAAAGCTACCATTTCGCACACGATCCGTTGTTGGCCAGTCTGATAATTCTATAAATATATAACGAATCGGGTCATTATTATTCTCTTCGTAATCCAACGAACGACTCCTTCATCCGCTGTTGCATATAATTAGAAATATTTCCACGCCCACGTACACAGTGGTCAACTAATGTTAAAACGTTTGGGAGGAATAAATCTAACAGAATATGCGACCCACTCACATCTGCTAATACAAGTGTAAACCTCATTTCATGAATAAAATATTTAACACTTGTTGCGACGGGAAAAACTATGACAGTTTTGCGCCAATTTTTAATATATATATATACACATACACACGCACGCAAGACACCAAATTAGGGTAAGACAAAAAAGGCAACCCTTTACTTAAAAAGGGGGAAACATTTCCCAGTAACGAACTTAAGATAATGCACTTTATGTCCTGACCAGTGCTACATATTTATATTTCCGTATCTAAGCGATATTTTGGGGTGAAAAATTACCTAGCATTTTAAATTGTTTTAATCTAGAGCGTTCAGAGGAATCGTCTATGTTCACATACAAAAACCTGAATGAAGAAAAATAAAAGAAATTCTAGCGTCTAATATAATATTTTTTAATTAATTTAGTACACGTCATAATAACAGAGGTAAAACTGATTCGAAAATAGTCCCCAGTTAAATATGATCCTACAGAGGTACATACGCACGTTGGTTATGTATCAGCCCTGGCATGGCAGTCTATCACATACACAGCCCAACGATAAATTTTCGAAATTTCAGAAGCGAGAGCAAAATTACTCATTATCGGTGTTAAATTTTGCGACAAACTTTGTGCACCTCCATCATGCCCAGAAAGAGTTCTGTTTCTTGCTAGCATACTTGTGCTCTTATCAGCCCCTCCTAATGCTATGAAGATACAAAATCTTGTATAATGCAAGTACATAAGCAATAGATTCACAAAAAATAAATTAAAATACTCATGTTAACGCACATGAGGTTTATTATCCATGCATAATTTAAAAAGTGTCAGGCAGCAGGAGAGAATACTCAGGTCAGAAGGCCTACTGCAATCTGCGAAATTATGAAGATTTGGACACAAAAGTTCAGGCTCCCTATCGAAAATAACTCCCCACGCCCATTTTGCACAGATTATTTCTTCCATGGTGTCACATAAGAGAGAGACTGCATTGGCTAGAGCTCTCGTTTCCCATCACAAGTACGCGTACAGCATCCTTTATTTTGTACAAACATTTTCGCACAGGAAATCCACCTACACACCACCCCATTCCTTACTCAGCCTCTTCCCCCAAAAAACGACGAGACAAGTTCGAGTCCCAACAATGTCGATCCCAAAATTTGGACCTTCAATTCCTCAAAAACATTCCTTCCTCAGTTCGTTTGCTTGTCAAACAAAACCCAGCCGACTTAAACAGCCCGATAAAGACTTTATATTTCAGATTGAACCATATTCCCCGTATCGCACTTTATCGTACAATTTTTCTTTGAAACAAACCAATTCACTCAAATTTATACATCACCGAATTAGCAAGACTTCAGAAAAGCAGTAGGGTAATGTTCAATAAATTAAATGTGCACAACTAAGAACACATAAATGTAATATCCTACTTTTTCCGTGCATGGAATCTTTGCATTTCTCTGATGTTTTCAGATGATGGATAGTTCACTATGGTTTACATCCATGTAACCGGTTTCCTTAAGTTCACAGATGATTAAATATATCGCCTTATTGTGCAAGGCATTCAAATGTTGGAGTCTATCAACAACTTCATTGGAGTCTTCAGGAAATATGTCTTCGGAGTTCTTGTCGACTTCTGAAATATTCACGACACTTTTTTCAGCAAAGTCAGCTAGCTACTGTTTTCGCCGTCAACACTGTCTTCATTATTGTGTACATGGCCCTTTCCTTTTTCGCAAATCTTGGAGCCGGAACGAAGTCTCATATACGCTGAAGAAAATAAGGAAAATTCAACCAGATATGACACACTATGGCCTGTTTTATTTACGGAATATTCTCACAACACACAGCGAGCAGTGTCGCTTCGATTGTGATTAGCAGGGGTATTAACGGGGGAGCATGTCATGTAACAATAGCCTCCCATGAACCCTGATAATTATTTACTCGTGAAAAAAGCGTTGAAATACTACCGCCATCGCTACCAAGCACGATAGAAACACATCACTTTGAATAACTACGAAAAAATTTTATATGAATACCTTACTGCCGGGTATAACAGAGATCACGATGATATCATGAATATATGATTGTAAATATGTATCAAGTTGGTTTTGAACCATGGCGATTACGTTAAGGTACATCCTCGTATTTGTTAATAATTTTTTGCGCCCTAGGGTGAAAAAGAGCCCATGCTTACACAATTTAGAGTTCGCAACATTGCACCTCTGTCATTTACCAGAGATAAAGTAATTATTAATTTCATTAAAATGTCGGCAGCTATAAATGCAAGCTCTATTCCCGATGCATAAATATTTACAAACTGTTCTGTGAACACTGCGGTAATTCTTAAACCAGGGAACCAAGAAACGTGGCTGTAGAGATCAGGCGCCTTTCTTTAATGGTTATATGGCACTGACACAGGACTGGACACGCTCAATACATCACACCATCCTCTCGACAGCAGTCTCTCACCTACCAGAGTGCACGCCTCAGATCAAGGCGAGCTAGGTTCGATTCCCGGTGGGGGTGGCACCTGTATTTTTGCTCATTTGGGAAAAGTGATTGATGCCATTGCCAACAGTATCACCTGTGATGGACTTGGTGATGTTCGGCAGGCTTTTTCGGGACACTTGAACTTCTTCGCAAACTTAAACGTCCTCGCCTATTTCAGCTGCTAAGCTCTCTCTCAACTTAAAACACTAGGTGTCCCCTGAATAAAATATACTAGTTTGGGCGGGTAGGCACCCAAAAGATTTTTTCGATTAATAGAAAATCTCTTATTACCAATGTTAATCAATACAGATCATTGACGAAGAGAAACCGACGGGTGAAAAAAATTTGATTTTTTCGAATTAGGCGTTGTAAACGCAGTTCAACCCACCAGTTTTCCGATGGATGATATCGAGGTTCTAGGAATTTGACGGCCGAAAATCAGTCAACTCATCACCTAGAATGGAGGATCGTTAATTCATTGGAATATTTTTACCCATTTAATTCAGAGAAAAAATACGGATGTACACTGAAAGGCCAAAAAAACTGGTACACATGCCGGAACACGAGTGGGCCTTCGAATCCGAAAGCCCATATCAATGATGGTCCGTTGAATAGTTCGCATGCTGGCTTGTGTTGATGCCCCAGCATTAAAATCTGCGCCAATTTGAGAAAGGGTTGCACGTATGTCACGTTTAATGATTCTCGTCAGCGGTCGTCTGTCCCGTTCGTTCACGATTTTTTTCCGGCCGCAGCGATTTCGATGATTTGATGTTTTACCGGCTTCCCGATATTCAATGTACACTCGGGAAATGGTCGTACGTGAAAATCCGAATTGTATCGCTACCTCGTATATGCTATGTCCCATCTCTCGTGCGCCGACTATAACACCACGTTCAAAATCCCTTATATCTTGATGACCTGCCATTGTAGCAGCAGTAACCGATCTAGCAGCTTTGCCAGACGCTTGTTGTATTATATAGGCGCTGCCGACTGCATCGCGTTACTCTGATTGGTTCCATACCTCTGTTATTTGCATACGCACGCCTATACCAGTTTTTTGGCCCTCCAGTTTATTATATATATTAAAATAACGTGGGAGCGCCCTGAGAAAACCCTCATACGATGTTCGCACAGCAAAGGCCCCAGGGAAAATATAAAACCCGAATACACCATCGCCTGTGCACTGACATATATTTATATTAATGTATAATATGTTTTCGGAGTATTTGTTTTATATTAGCGTATCATATGCATAATTATTTATACTACCTTATAATCTTTATTTATATAATAATTCTGTACGTGAGTATGTCACTGAACTCCTCCTAAAAAGCTGGACCGATTTTGATGGAACTTTTTGTGTGTGTTTGAGTGAGGCCCTGGATTGTTTATATTCACAATTGGACCCGGTAGGTGGCGCTGCAATCGGATTATAGGAATTTGTTTTAATTTATAACGGATTTTTTTTTTAGGAAGCGCTTTAGTCAACATTGCAACGTCAACAATGCAATGTCAACGATGTAAAGTAGCAACCTAGCAACATGTATCTCCTATATATATAAATGATATATCGATATATCGATACTTATCGACATAACGATAAATCGATACTTATGAGTACGTCAATGCTCATATAGCGATATATCGATACTTATATATATGTCGATACTTATCGACAAGCGAACATGTCGCATACAAATCTGTGGATGTAACATTACACGAAAATGAGGCGATAAATTATCCGCTAGAATTTCTAAATTCGCTTGATGTTCCAGGATTGCGTCCACATACATTAAAATTGAAAAAAGGAGTGCCAGTCATTTTACTTCGTATCATAAATACACCCAAACTTTACAACGGCAAACGCCTTGCAATAAAAAAAATGATGGGCAATACAATAGAAGCTACCATCTTGAAAGGTGCTTTCAAAGGAGAAGATGTGCTTCTTCCCAGAATTCTATTTATTTCATCAGAAATTCCCTTTCTCTTTAAAAGAACACAGTTTCCAGTCAGATTGGAATTTGCAATGACAATAAATAAAGCTCAAGGGCAGTAATTGCAAATGTGCGGAATATATTTAGAAACAGAATGTTTTTCGCACGGTCAATTGTATGTGTCGTGTTCTAGAGTAGGAAAACCACACAACTTATTCATACGCCCGGAAAATGGTACAACTAAAAACAGTGTATAAAAACAAGTACTTCAATAAATAAAGATTTTGAAAATACCTGTACTTCGTTCAATTTATTTCAAAGAAATGAATACAACCAAAATCTTTTATGCCACAGCAACGCGTGGCAGGGTTAGCTAGTATGCATATATATTAATATTATAATAAATTATGCATTTGTGTTTGTAATATAATAAATTATGCATATATATTACCATATAATATGCTTATATGCATATACAATATGCATTGGCGATGGTATATGTGTGTTTGACGTATGAGCAAGTAAATGATGATCTTTTCCCTCCCTTATTTTTTAGTTTCACAGCATCACAAATTATCTTTGGCTTCGCAGGAATAAATTAAATATTTCACATTTTATTAATTTATACAAAAAAGGTGGAGTTAGAGCTATAATTTATTTAACAAAAAAAATTGTACATATAATTAATTTTATACGTTCAAAAGGTATAACCATAACTAAAATTTCATGGCTTTCGCAATGCACTTGCTAGAATATGCTCTAGTTTTTTTGCGCACTTAAGAAGTCTTTCCTTATATATCTCGACGAGGTTGAAGGGTGATGAATGAGAGCTGAATGCGCGTGTCTTTGCTGGAATTCGTATCGTGGTATAAATCTGCATTGTGAAATAGTATCTCGGGAATAAAGCTATGTTTCAGTTCGCGTAATTCATAAAGAATGAATACTATTGACACCTGCTGGATAAGAGGCCGCACACATATACATATATGTACATGTTTGCATGTTGCTTTTCATTCGGGTAAAGTCACTTACCAGTGTGAGTGGACTCTGAGGGGGAGGGTGGGGTGTTTTACCATAGATCAGATACACTGAAGAGCCAAAAAAACTGGTACACCTGCCTAATATCGTGTAGGGGACCCGCGAATACGCAGAAGTGCCGCAAAACGACGTGGTATGGACTCAACTAATGTCTGAAGGTATTATGACGGCAATTCACACCATGAATCCTGAAGGGCAGTCCATAAATCCATAGGAGTGCGAGGCGGTGGAGATTTCTTCTGAACAGCACGTTGCAAGAGATCCCAGTTATGCTCAATAATGTTCATGTCTGGTTATTTAGGTGGCCAATGGATGTGTCTAAAGTCAGAAGAGTGTTCCTGGAGTCACTCGGTAGCAACACTCGACGTGTGGGGTGTCGCATTGTTCTGCATGTCCATTGTGCATTCCGTCGGAATGCACAATGGACATGAATGGGTGCATGTGATCGGACAGGATGCTTACGTATCTGTCACCTGTCACAGTCGTATCTAGACGTATCAGGGGTCCCATTTCACGCCAATTGCACACGCCCCATACCATGACAGAGCCTCCACCAGCTTGAACAGTCCCCTCTTGACATGTAGGGTCCATGGATTCATGAGGATGTCTCCATACCCGTACACGTCCATCCTCCCGATACAATTGGAAACGAGACTCGTCAGACAAGGCAACGTGTTTCCAGTCATCAACAGTTCAATGGCGGTGTTGGCGGGCCCAGGCGAGCCGTAAAGCTTTGTGTCGTGCAGTCAACAACGGTACACGAGCGGGCCTTCGGCTCCGAAAGCCCATGTAAATGATGGTCCATTGAATAGTGCACACGCTAGCACTTGTTGAAGTCCCAGCATTTAAATCTGCGCCAATATGAGAAAGGGTTGCACGTATGTCACGTTTAATGATTCTCGTCAGTCGTCGTTTGTCCCGTTCGTTCACAATCTTTTTCCGGCCGCAGCGATGTCGATGATTTGATGTTTAACCGGATTCCCGATATTCACGGTACACTCGTGAAATGGTCGTACACGAAAATCCAAATTTTATCGCTACCTCGGAGATGCTATATCTCATCTCTCGTGCGCCGACTATAACACCACGTTAAAACTCATTTAAATCTTGAAAACCTGCCATTGTAGCAGCAGTAACCGATCTAGCAAGTTTGCCAGACGCTTGTTGTCTTATATAGGCGCTGCCGACCGCATCGCGTTACTCTAATTGGTTATGTACCTCTGTTATTTGCATACGCACGCATATACCAGTTTTTTTGGCTCTCCAGTGTATACCTCTTAATGGAACGAGCACACACGAATGTATGAAAATACAGAAATTTGTTTGCCGAAAGTTAACTGTTATTTATGATTTTGTACTTGTGGTTTTTAAACCTTCACGCTAGTGTCTTCTTACGGAATAAAATTTTTTCCCGGCAAAACTGACCATATGTGCAGTATTTAAGGGTATGATGAATTTTATATGCCGACAATGGGTGCTAGAAAAATCGCTGCATGTGGAGTGACCATATGGGTATTTTTTTCACACTGCCTAAATTTCATAATGTACTGATTTTAAACTTGTGAGGAAATGGTTTTAATGATGAGAGTCTGTGCCTGGGTTACTGGGAATGCATGGGTTTCTTCAACTTGCGTATCTCATTGTTTTTAACTCTGTGTCTTGGTTTTTCGTGTCATTGTTCCTTCATATATAGGAGAATTACTCATCCGTACAAAACACATAATTTTTTCCAAATCCTTCATTTATTTTTTAAATAATAACCATCGTATACGTAAAAAATATATATACGTTATCATAGAAATGGTTAAAGTCTCCAAAAAAATAGTTTTCTCGTCTTCGTCACTGTACGAGATGGCAATCTACTTGATGGTGTACGAATCCAATGAGCGAAAATCTTGAATGCTTCTAAATATAGTTTTTTACTAGATGTTTTTTATGGAAAAAAACATTTAGTTTGCCATGTACACACCGAGTTTCAAAATTTTTTAACAAAGTAGTTTAAAACTGCATCAAGGTCCATACACATCAGCCAACTGTGTTCTGGGTTGGTTTCCACGTCGGGTAGTGCTTGCCATTAAATTTATTGAACGGGAGAATCTTCCATGGGTACAGCTTGCGAGTAGATAACTTGCACGTGGACTTCGTCTTCTACAGGGATGGCATCTTCAACAAGGAAGTCGTCTTACATGGACGCAGACGTCACGAGGGCTGCTCGGCGGGCCTTACATCAACCCCTGAGGTGATGGTGTCGGGAACTTAGGTGGTGCAGCCCTCGAAACACTCCTTGTACGGGAGACAGTCCCGTATGTCTTCGTTATGCTGCAGGTAGCCCGGCAAATACTTGAATACGGTCGAAATTTTTTAAAGTGCGTAGATCTGGAGAAATTTTTGCGGCAGGTGCGGCAACTCGTCCTGTTTGTCTAAGGGACTAAGCTGACGCACCCTTCCAAATACCAAAATGGCTGAATGGAATTTATTACCGTTCTGACAACACGCGTACATTTCTAAGAGCGAGAAAAATTATTGATTTTCCGAGAAGGTTCAGAGTGCTTAGTATAAAGAATTTTTAAGAGGAAAAATAGTCCTCCCTCGCGATTAAATTAGGCCAAAAATTGGTCGGAACAATGGTTTCCGAAAACATCTAAGTTATTGGCCACTGATAAACATTAGCGAAGCAGTTAAGTATGTTGGAAGGGGCTCGGCAATTAGACAATGAGAAAGAGGGGTGGGAAAATTGGTCAATTAATTATATTGGAAGGCAGGAGTGGAGTGGGTCAGGACGTCTACTGTGCGCAGTGCCGGGGACATCACCAGCAATGTAAAACAAATGACAAACTAAAAAACTAAGATGGTGGTCTAACTAAGGTGAGAGACAAGCTTCAGTTATGTATAAATAAATTACAAACGAAAAACAAACAATATGGCGGACGGTGGCTGTGACACCTACCAAGATGGCGGACTCTACCGACTAAGATGGTGGATTGCTGTACCTACCAATACGTTGGACTGCACATACCAAAGTGGCGGGCAGCTGCACCTACCACTATGGCAGATTTTAACTGTAACATGTACCAAAATGGCGGACTGTAAATTCCTAGATTTAGGACAGCATCAACCAAAATTGCGGACGGTGGCTTTGACGCCTACCAATATGGTGAACTTCACCTACCAAGATGGTAAAATTAGTATGGGAGGAGGGGGGTCTGGGAAACCTCGTGAAATTTTAGTTTTTTTTTAAATATATAAGTACATTTTTTGATAATTAAAAAAAAAATTTCAATAATTTTTAATATATTTATTTTCATTTTAACAATTTTTTGGAAATTTAGTGGATTCTTGGGGTTGAAGGTCAGGGTCGATGTCATCATATATATCGAAGATGGCTGCCAGCAGACAAGAGTGACACCACGAACACTTCCGATGCTCCATTCCCAATTCCCGATTTGCCAAAGTCACCACAATCCCTCTACTACTGCAATATGTATTTTAGAAGAGCAGGGTATATTGTGTAAAGGTAGCTACTTCGAGAAGGATACCCACGCCAAGCCTCTTAAGGTTTCGGACTCCAAACAACTATCTCAGTTCACAAAGTGTTTGAACAGGTTTCGTATATTTTACTACAAATGTACACACATGGTCAGAAAGTATAATGCTTAGTTTCTGTTCAACATGATGTCTACCACTGGCCACACAAAAAGTGCAGAACTGCTTTATGTTATGACGCACACATCCGACGATATCCGGATTTGCAGAGATGTCATTATCCCGCTGTAGCATAGTAAGTAGCAGGTGTGTTACATAGAAGCGTTTTAATGTCGGCTCAAACAAAAAAGTCAGATGGGGCGAGATTAGATGACCGTGGTGGTTGTAAAATGGGGCACCTCTGAAATTAGGTACTAAGCGCCAATGGAATGAACAGAATCATTCGCCTGTAGTCAGTCTGCAGGAGTCAGTCGGAAGGAGTCAGCTCTCAGGATTCAGTCGGCAAGAGTAGGCCGTAATGCATAAATTTAGAGACAGTCAGTAAAAGAATGTAATTTCTATACATAATGGCAGGGACAGATGAAAAACCTAATTATTGATCGCAGGATCGATCGAGGGATTGGGATTGATGGAAGGATGAGTGAGGATTGGTGAGGAATGTGGAGGATTCCACAGAAGGATTGGTGAAGAATGCCTGAGGATTGATCAGCGTTGGTGAAGATTGCGGAGGGGGACTGGTGAGTATTGAAGAGGAGGATTCGTGAGGATTCCTGAGGATTCATGAGGATTGTAAAGGAGGATTGCAAAAGCGGATTGCAGAAGATCACTGAGTATTGCATAGGATGAATGAAGTGGATTGGTGAGAGTTGCTGAGAACTGTGCATGCGGTGTTAACTACAACATATGAAGTGCATACATTGCTAATAGCAGAGCGATTGCAGGGAAATTGTGGAACGATTGCGTATCATTTGGTTCTGATTGTGGAGCAGGCAGAGCTTGTGGTGCTGTTTTCAGAAATAGCAGACCAATAGTGGAACAGGCAACGCTGATTGTGGAGCAGGTGGAGCAATTACAGTACGACTGCGGAGCAATTGTGGAGCATGTGTTGCTGATTGCATAGCAGGCAGAGTAATTTCAGTGCAAGTGGTGCTGATTGTGGTGATTTTGGAGCTGATTGTAGAGCAGGTGGAGCAATTGCAGTGCATGTGGTGCTGATGGTGGCGCAGGTAGAGAAATTTCAGTGCATGTAGTGCTTGTTTTGGTGCATGTGGTGCTGATTGTGGTGTGTTTAGTGCTTATTGGTGAGTTTTGTGAGGACTGGTGTGGGTTGTGGAGGATTGAGAGTATTACAGAGTAGGAATGGTGAGATTTTTGGAAAGGGTTGGTAATGATTGTGGACGAGGATAGCAGAGAATTGCAGAGAATTGGTGAGGATAACTGCAGGTTGCGAAGTATGGGGATTGTGGAGCAGGCCTACAGTGTAGGAGGATCGAGAAGGAGAATGGTTGTAGACGATGAGGACTGAGGAGGAGTAATATTGAGGATGATGAGTATTGAGGAGGAGTATTGAGCATGAGGATTTAGAAGGAATAATAATGATTGAAGAGGTAGATAGAGGAGGAAAATTTAGGAGGAGTATTTAGAAGTATAATTGACGAGGACTGAGAAGGAATCAGTTAGTAGGAGTAGTCTGCAGGAGTCATTCTGCAGAAGTCAGTCTTGAGGAGTCAGTTTGCAGAACTCAGTCTGCAGGAGTCAGTGGTTGGTTGGTATCGATGGTTGGTATGTTTGGCTGGTCTTCTTGGTTGGCCTGGTCAACTGGTATGGTTTTTCTGTATGGGCTCTAGTTATAGTCTGCTAGGAATGGTCATTCTGTTTAACTACTTGGATGGTAGCCATTAGCAGTTGTTATGGTTGGCTTAACTTGATAGTTGTTCGACTTGTGGGTTGAAAATTCTGTGTGGTATGGGTAATTTTTATGGTTCGGGGTTGTTGTTGACTGTTACGGCCAGTTCGTTTTTTAAGCTAGTATTGTTGGAGTGTATAATTGGAGTATTGTGGACTAAAGAGCCAATAAAAACTGGCGAATGTAGGTCATCTGCTTTTGATCGTACCAGGAAAGATAGTGCTCTGCCATCTTTGTGGGAATCGAAACCTCTGTCTCTTACATATCAATTTTTTTTTGCATCTAATATATAAAATTCTCCCGTCACAGTGTTAGTCACTGAACTCCTCCGAAACGGCTGGACCGATTTTTATGAAATTTTTTATGTATACTCGGTAGCTCTGAGAATAGATTTATATCTATTTTTTACACCCCTAAGTAATAAGGGTGGCCACCCCCAAACAATTTTTTTTTATTGTTTGAACAAAAGTTTTATTTTTTATTTTTTTATGATGTGGCATCAAAAAATACATACCCTCCTAAATTTTCACCCTTCTACCACCAACCCTTATTTTTTTATAGCGATATTAGTAATTTAATAAATTTTACCCTAGGTCGATAACTGATCAATTATCATCGATCATTTATCGATCTAGGTTACAATTTATTCCCACCAGGTGTCTCCCAGTGACACAGCACGGAGTAGCCGGTCCNTTTACACCCCTAAGTAATAAGGGTGGCCACCCCCAAACAATTTTTTTTTATTGTTTGAACAAAATTTTTATTTTTTTATTTTTTTATGATGTGGCATCAAATAATACATACCCTCCTAAGGTTTCACCCATCTACCACCAACCCTTATTTTTTTATAGCGATATTAGTAATTTAATAAATTTTATCCTAGATCGATAATAGATCAATTATCATCGATCATTTATCGATCTAGGTTACAATTTATTCCCACCAGGTGTCTCCCAGTGACACAGCACGGAGTAGCCGGTCTCCACTTTCTCTCACACAATAACCTTTCTCTTATTCATTTGTGCTCAGATCGTAGTAGTGACGTGTTTACAATTATATTTTCAATAATTAAGTGTACTTCTTAATTAACTTTATTATCGATCGCAAAGCTGTAATTGTTTGTATTTCCATTTTATTAATATTTATTAAATTATCTAATATATAAGTGTAGTTCTCACGTTCAGTTATTTAATTAATTTTATATAACCTCAACAGTACTCAACACGTGTCACGAGCACGTGTTATATAATAAACAAATGCAAAACAACGTTTGCCGGGTCAGCTAGTTAAGTATTAAAATGTTCTCTTGATTTTTTGAGATAATTTTTTTCGTATTTTATAATTATAGGTTATAGGGGTTATTTTTAAGTACTACAACATCCAACATGGTGGTTGGAATAATAAATAATCAAAATAATTTTTTCATCGGTTTGTTTTAGTAAATTTTTTATTTTGCATAGCTAGCTTAATTTTTTTTACGTTTGGGTGGTGGTTGGTGAGGGATGGAGGGGATAGAAAGGGTATCGGAGTCGAGTGGAGGGGGAAGGGTGGGCTATCGTAATATGTTCTTCAAGTTTTAGAATTTTACTCGATTTTTTTTAATTCCGTGGTTTTCGTTTTCAAGGGCACTGAGGTGAAAGTCAAGGCCTTTGTGATCGAGCATTGTGGCTGGTATCAGTAGTGTCACATTTTCGTAGATTTATAGAACTATTTTTAATAACTTTTTTTTTATAATATGTTCGAGGAAATATTTGGGTTAAAGGTGCAGTTTGTAGCGGGTTTGTGGGAGTATGAGGTTAACATCATATGTTCTTCGAATTTTAAA